>JABSMT010002435.1:0-10189 GCA_018902335.1 Eumacrocentrus americanus | reverse complement strand
AAAGATATGTATATAACCCTTGAAATTTATTTCTTCATTATATTCCTCTCTGGCTGCATAAGAGAGGAAATAAGTTTTGCTGCTGCTTTTTTTTATTTATTCACTTGATCATCTCTGGATTCTGTTGCTTGTTTGCTGAATTTATTTTCGCTGAGTTGCTCGCGTCACCGGATTTGCTGCTTGAAGTTATTCGTCGATGGAGTTCGAGATTGTTGCTGATTGTACATCTTGCTGTTATACCGATGAACTGGAGTTTGCTGTGCGTCTACTTTTGCTGCAGTTCTATTTTTTAAAAGTCATTGATGCCTCGTTCTTTTAGTTTTTCGGAGATAGACTTATATTTTTTTTAAAGCATATTTTCTGATTAGTTTCGATTTAGAGTTTTCCTGAAGAGTTTATTTGTTGCGGCGTATTATTCGTCGTCGCCTTAATCAGTAGAGTCCCACTGAATTATTTTCAGAAAATTGTTAGGTTCCTGTTTTTCCCGACTAATATGGTTTGGTTTAATAGATTCATAAAGCTCCACATGTTGATGGAGCATATCAAGGATGATAGGTAACTCGTTCTCTATTTCTACTGCTGATGATATGCCCTCTATCTCTTTCCAGTGCTCACATGCCTCTATATTGGTCCTAAATTTATTCCAAATCTCTGGAACCTTATTGTCAGGAATTTTTATAGTTATTTCAAGATTTCTTTTCCATGACTAGCATATTTTGATATTATTGAATATTTTTGAGAAACTGGTTGGTTGTATAAGAATTTTATTTTTATCCATCTCATTCTTCCAACTATTTAGTGCTACCTGATATGGGTCACGGGGATCGTGAGGAGACACTTCATATTTCAGGAAGTTGCATCTGCGTTGTCTAGGGGGTTGCCGTGGGATCATTTCGGATACCTTCAATAAGTTGATCGATTGCCTCCTGCAGTATTTTTATCAATGCTTGGTATAGTTCCTCGTAAGCTGGTAATCTAGACGGTGGCCTGACCCTTTCAACCACTTGCCAATTCTTCAATTGAGCTACACGACTGCGTAGTAACTGTATTGTTTCCATACGCCGTACTATGTGCATAGTCGTTCCGAGGCTTTGATGGTGAGAATGCACGAAAGTTGATGATCCTGCGTCCTCTCCTTTCTCTGGCTCTTCAGGTAGCATCATTTCATGACGTTTTTCAGTCGAGGGCCCTTTTGGATCGTTCAGATCCGATTTTAATGTCTCGAGATTTATGGTTTCTCTAGTCATTACATCAGGGCCTTCTGACTCAATAGGTTTATCTTTTTTTGATCTTGGTAATTGTCTTGCAGGGCGTCCTTCGCAAATATTGAACTTTCTTTCCCATTCCTCTCATCCTTGGAAAGGTTGGTACTCAGGTTTTTGTCGCATTTGCACTTTATGATTCTTTGTCTCCTGGCTTTTAGATTCTATTGGATCTGAATCTCTTCCTTGACTGAGTGTTGGGTTTCCGCTCATGGTTCCTGTAATGGAAAACCCGAGTTGGTTTTCTAACTTATTTATTTATTTGTTTATTTAACGCGTATCACGTTCATGCTTGTTGAAGATTTGTTTATTTATCGTTATTTTAATTTCATGCTTCATTATATATTTTTTTTTTTTTGAGATAATGAAAGATTTAGTATATACACATATATTTGTATCGTATATATATTTCATGAAAATTTTGATTTTATTTTCATGCTTCATGCTTTTGAATTTTTTTTTATTTTATTCATCCTCGCTACTTTCTTCAGAGCTATTAGCGAGATGAGAGAGAACAAGACGATTAGGGTGTATGATCTTATATTTTCTGTCGATTTTTATTTTTATATTACCGTCAGGTTTTATATTCAGCACTTCGCGGGGTCCTGAATATAATTTTCCTAGCTTTCCTTTTTTTTTCCTTCTAATAAAAAGACATGATCTCTAACTTGGAAGTGTTGTGGATTTATTTTATTATCGTAACGTTTCTTAGATTTTTCTTTTGCATTAATTAAATTTTCTTTCGCAGTTTCTTGAATTTCATAGATTTTAGTCGTGAGTTCGGCTAGATAGTTCTCGCAGCATCGTAAATCATCTGCCCGAGGTTGTCTTGAGGGTAAAGCTGCCTGTCGAGCAACTATTAGTTGAAAAGGTGTCTGTTTCGTTCCTTCATGAACACTTGTGTTATAGCTAAATGTTGCTAACTCGAGCCATTCATCCCATTCATTTTCCTCATTACAGAATTGTTTAAGAAATTCTATTAATGAGTGATGCGATCTTTGTAATGACCCATTCGATTGAGGATGAAAAGCAGTAGTCCTGAACTGCTTTATACGGAAAATTTTGGCGAATTCTTTCATTATTTGACTAGTGAAATTCGAACCTTGGTCAGTGAGTATCGCCTTGGGTGGCCCATAGACACATATTACTCGCTTGACAAAGGCGCGTGCCACTTCTTCCGATATAGCTCTAATCAGCGGGACAGCTATAACGAGTTTGGTCAACAAATCTTGCAGAGTTAGAATATAAACATTCCCGTTTTTCGTGCGGGGTAGTGGCCCTACGATATCCATGGAAACCTTATCGAACGCAACATCAGGAGTATCAGTAATCATCATTGGTTGTTTTGTTTTAACCCGCTTTAATTTTAATAATTGACAACACAAACAATGTTGAACAAACTTCTGGATATCAGCTTTCATATCTTCCCAGTAGTAATGTTGACGTAGACGATTTTATGTTTTAGTGACTCCTTTCTGTCCGCCATTGGCAGATGTGTGAGCCTCTTTTATCAATTCTTTTCGTTCTTCTCGTCCAACATAACTGACTGTTCTGAGACAGACGACAGGTGTCGTATCAACTGTAGAGAAACAATTTTTTAGACGATCGTATACATGACTCCATGCTAATCCATTTATCTCTGTCGATTTTGCCATGCTAATTGAGCGTAAATTAAGCTTAGCTAACATGCGAGACAGTTGCTTAAATAGACAGGAGATCATGTAACGAGTAGAGGTGACTCCTGTGCGCAGCACCATAGAGATATAGTGTTTATTTTCTATCTTTGTCACACTTAGCTCGCCTGCCCGAAGGTTCCTATACCTGGGTAGCAGCGATCTTCCTGACAATTTTTCGACCCTACGTCACAAGGTTGACCATCTTCAGTTAAGAAATAAAGATAGTTATTTTTCTGCATGTAAATTTGATCTCGTGTTTCAAATATTTTTCTTACAGAATAAGGTGGTATTTCTTGTTCATCATTAATTGAATTATCATCTGGGTTTGTGTCGGTAAATACTTCTGAATTTTCTGTAGAGTCTGAGTCTCCAGAAATGCTGATATCTTCGTCCCAGTTAAATATTTGGGCTCTAGTGGTGTCGTTGTCTGCGTTTTCTCGTGTTAAATCTTTTTCGACAGTTTTTGCTTCAGGTAGATTTTCCTTTCGTTGGGTTTCTGGGCTTACCTCTCTCGAGCTCATGGGTTCCCGTGATTTTTCGGAGTTGGCACGTGCTAGTTCCTTTAAGAGGTTACGGTTTCTTAAACGAGAAGCTATGGGGTCTTCTTTTTGTTGTGACTTCGAGGATAGTGGTGTAGTGTGTATACTTGACGCTTCACATTGTCCCTTGGGACTTGTTGACGTAGACGCTGCAGGCGGTACGCACTTGCTATCTTTAGAGTTCGGATTTTGGCTGCTGTGCAATGCAATGGGTGTCATGTTCTCCCCTTTTCCAGCATTTAAATTTGATGATGACTGCTGTGTGCTACTACGAGTTTGTGGTGCACTTAACTGAGTATTTTTATGTTTTTGATTTTGCGAGAGAGTTTTTTGATTGCTGCCGCGTACTTGCGGCGCAGTAGGTAGTATCTTTTTACCTTTTTCAGTGTTAGGATTTAATAATGCTCATTGCTGTTGAGTGACACTGCGAGTTTGCGGTCCACTCTATTGACTATTTTTAGATCTTCCTAAAGTCGGATTTTGTAAACTGGATTTTTGAGCGACACTGTAACCTTTTAGTGCGCTTAATTGTTTATTTTCTTGTTTGTCGGAGTTCGGATTTTTCTTGGTGGATGTCGAAGGTTGTGGCGGTGCATTCCTTGGACCATTTTTTGCGGCTTTTGCTGCCTGGGCACGGGTCATTGGAAATGCTCGAGCCGTTTGTATCGGGGTATCGATGTCACTCTTATTTACCTGTTGTAAATTTTCCCCGGGAGGGTTGCGAGAAAGAGCGTCTGCGTTGACGTTTGTCTTGTCGGCTTTATAGACCGCTGTAAAGTCATACTCTTCTAATTTTAAACGCCAACGAGTGAGACGCGAAGTAGGATCCTTGGCTGTCTGCATCCATATAAGGGGTTTATGATCAGTGATAAGGACGAATCGTGTACCATAAAGATGGGGTCGGAAATGCGACACAGAGTGAAGGATAGCTAACGCTTCTTTTTCATACGTACTATACTTCCTTTCGTTTTCATTTAATACTTTAGAAGTATATTCGATCGGACGATCCTTCCCTATCGGACCTTGGCTTAATATACCTGCGATAGCGTATCCAGAGGCATCAGTCGTGATCATGAAGGGTTTAGACATGTCCGGGAAGGTTAACACGGGCTCGCTACACAACTTATTTTTAAGTGTGTTAAATGCTTCCTCATGTTGATTTTCCCATTTAAGCACGCTTTCCTTTTTCAACAAATTTGTGAGAGGTTTAGCTATGCTTGAATACTTATTGATAAATCACCGATAATAGCCAGCAAGTCCCAAAAATTGTCGGACCTTTTTAACGTTCGTCAGAGGAGGGTAGTTTTTCACCGCTGAAATTTTCTTTGGGTCAGGGAGAAGTCCCTCTGCACTGATTACGTGTCCGAGATAGGCTACTTCTATGCATAGGAATGAACACTTATCAGGTTGTAGAGTGAGATTCGCCACTCTAAGCTTGTTCATAAGACGTTCAAGTTTTACCTGATGCTCTTCAAATGAACTAGCGAATATAACAATGTCATCCAGGTAGACAAAGACCTCAATGCCTTGCATACTTGTGAAAACAATGTTCATGAGACGCTGGAAACAGGCTGGAGCATTCTTCAAACCAAATGGCATTCTCTCAAACTCCCAATGACCATAGGGAGTGGAGAAAGCCGTTTTAATTCGATCAGCCGCCGTCAATTTAATTTGATGAAATCCAGAGGCTAGATCAAATGTTGAAAAATATATTGCTCCACCTAGTTGATCCAATATCTCATTTATTAATGGTAGAGGAAAAGCATCGCTTATCGTCTTCTCATCGAGTTTCCTGAAGTCTAGTACCATTCTCCATCGTTTATTGCCCTGTGAATCTGCCTTTTTAGGTACGATCCACACTGGAGTATTATAAGGTGATTGAGATGGTCGTATGATTCGTTTATCCAACATGTCTTTAGTTGTTTGTTTATTTCGTCCTTTAATAACGGAGGATAACGATACTGTCGAGTGTTGATCGGTATATCATCTATCGTGGGGATGTGGTGTTCCAACACGTCGGTGGCCTTGAGCTCATCTCCAGGTAGATGATACATATCGTGATTTAGCTTCGCATGCTCGAAGATGCTTTCCTTTTCTTCTTGATTTAAATGATCTATTTTAAAAATATCTAAGAGTTTCTGGACGCGTTCGTTTACATAATCTTCAGTAGTGGTAAACCCTACTGTTGATTCTTTAATTTTATTTTTATTTTTACTGACTTCGGAATTAGAGTTTTTATTAGATTTAGCATTGATTTTGTTTTTGATTTCGGACATAGATTTGATTTTGGAATTACTGAGTTCGGATTTACGTTTTTTATTACGTTCATATTTAGACATTTTCTTATTTTTCAAATTAGTTTTAGTTTTTCCTGATTTAGCGACTTCGGAGTAAGAGAGTTTGTAGATTTCGGAGTTGATGATTTTGCAGATTTCGGGGAGAGCGTCATTTTTGCACTCTTTGTATGCCTGCAGTGTTATAACTGGCACGGCGACTTCGATTTCGGATTCAGTAGTATTTATAATAAATACATAGGCTTTTCCATCTCTGTTGGTGACGAGCGCATTACCCAGGTAAGCGCCATCCTTGAGGTGGAGTTGAGGGACATAACCTTCCGTTAAATGAGGGTTGGATATGCGGACATAAAATCCTGACCTTGTACGAGGCGGTATGACGATTGTCTCTTCATGGGTAAATGTAACCTTTTTATTTCCCCATTACAGACAATTTTTTGAATATAGTACATCGACATTGTACCGCTGTAGAAATTCAGAGCCTAATATGCCGTCTCGTATGATAGGAAAATCATCCAGAACGAGATGAAAGATAATAGGACTCTCATAAAAGGTCGTTTCTATTTTTCCCAATGTTAAAACGTGGTTTTTAGTTATCCCTTTTAACTTTACGATTTCTGAACGATCAATTATGATATTAGGATTTACGAGTTTAGTTTTAATTAAATTTAGTTCGCAGCCGGTTTCAATCATGATAACTGCAACATCGGTGAATGCAGCTGAGTCGACTGCGATTGTTGGTGCTTGATATTGTTGATTTAATTTAATAGTGGCCACTCTGGCGCTTCGGTTGTTTCCGTTGTCTCGATGTGCATTACTTTGCGCGTTGGCTAGCCGGTTTCCCGCGGCGCGCTGGTACGCAGGGGCCGCTGGCAGTTTCCGATGGTTGGCTGCTCTGCGAAGGGCCTGTTTGCTGCGGGCCTTGTCCGACGGGTGGCTGCTGTTGCGCGTTGGCCTTCTCTTTGATAGAGTTATTATATGCACGTTTTCGATAATCGGCAATCCAATGACCTGGCTTTTTGCAGTAATTGAATACTTTCCGGTTTTCTTCGACTCGCTGGGGGCCCGCTGGTTTAATGTCAAGATGATTATTACGTGGCTGTGAGGGTATAACTGGATTAGGTCTTGACGCTGGTGAAGCTGGTTGAACGTATCTGAAGCGACAGTTGACTGAATCATGACCTATTTTACCGCACAATTGATACTTAATAGGCTGATTCTGGATCTGGATCAGCTGGAGGCGGTTGCCTCGCAGCTGATCTTTAGCTAAAAGTTCTTTCTCTATAACGATTGCTTCAGTAATTGTGTCTTTAAATGGCTTATTTTTAGTTAGTTTTTGTTCAATTTCCGATTTTAAGCCTTTAAATAGGCATTCCGTGAATTCTTTATCGAATTTGGTTGCCTCTTCAGCTGTCATTTCAGCACCATTATTGATAGCTTTATGAGCTTCTTTGATTCTATTCGCGAGATCTTTATCGCGATTAGTAAAGGCGATCGCGTTTTCATTATCACCTTGACAGATTCGAGTGAATCTAGCGTATCGAATTAGATGCCATGAATAGCGCGACGAGGTTCTTCGTGTATTTTATTTCGAACTATCTGAGTAAATTGTGGTTCTTGTTCTGCTGGTATCATCTTCTTTGCTTCTTCACATCCTTCGATAAAGAGACCATTAAATTTTGGATTTGCTTCTAAGGCGTATTTGAAGGATGTAGAAAAAGTAGGGGCGACGGGGGCTGCTTCGCCTTCAGGCATGTCTACGTCTAAATTATTATTTCCAGGAGGGTCTTGTTGATTGAGTTGCTCGAGAAGTTTTCGCGTACCTTGACTTTGTGTATTGTTGATTAACGCTTGGTTTGAGGGTGGAGGAGTCTGAAGTGGATCTTGAGTAGCGGTGCTGGAAGTACTTGTAACCTGGTCACCAGTTTCTCCCGTAGTTTTTGTTTGTTTAGTTGGCGTATCACCAATTGTCATACTTCGACTATCGAGAGCATTACTATCCCAATTCTGACAACAAAATTTTTATTTGTGTTACGTTCAAAGAGTAACACGAACAGTCTCTCTTTTAAGTCAAAACAATTAAGTTCTTTACTTGGGGACGGAGACCACGCCTACTGACGTGTCGAATATTTTATGACTAAAGAGATGATACGCATTCAAGGAGAAGGTGACGTATGCTATAAATTAAATACTCACAGTTGATGGTTAAAGACAGTTGTAGTTTATTAATCCTTTTTCTTAAATATTGCAACACTGATTCTACCAGACGGAGTGATAATTCGAATGGAAAGAGTAAGGGCTATCTGCCTGATTAGATTCAAGGCAAAATACCGACGTACACGACGACGATTTTCCGGTAGATCGTATAGCGTTGTTAGACCTTAACTCTCAATTCGATTCGAGAGACTAAGTCCGAGCTGAATCTCAAAGACTTGGCTTACGAGTAGTCAAGTAAAAATGCTAAGTCAGTAAAGTAAGATTCAAAAAGAAAATTTCGACTGCGAGCACTACGTGCGTGAATTGCGGTCAGAAGACTACTGGCTTCATGGGCTCATATGGATGCCTTTTATATGGTTTTTAGGCAATAGACAATAGACAGAGTAAGGATAAAGTTTAAGAGTCTAGCAAAAAGATCCAATAATTTTGTTAAAGTGAAAAGGGGCTTGGGTGGTCGGAATAAAAATATCCGATTATTTTGTTCCTTCGGAGAATCTAGCAAAAATATCCGATTACTTTGTTCTTTCAGAGAGTCTAGCAAAAATATCCGATTATTTTGTTCTTTCGGAGGGTTTAGCAAAAATATCCGATTATTTTGTTCTTTCGGAGGTTCTAGCAAAAATATCCGATTATTTTGTTCTTTCGGAGGTTCTGGCAAAAATATCCGATTTTTTTGTTAAGTGAAAGGGACCCCTTTGTATTCCCAAGTCTCAGGTCAACAGGGCAAAAATAAGTGGCGCGCAAGTTCTAAAACGACGGGGAGCCTTGAGTGCTGGCAGGTGAACCATTCGATTCTGTTCTAAGTTTCATACATGTTAAAGTATAGCATTCTGATGGTCGTACGGAAAAAGGCGTCTAAAATTGATTAAGACGTAATGTTATCAAGACCTGATTATTATTAATTGACCTCGTTAATCGAGGATTGTTCAATAGTTTGAGTGTGCTCGAAAGAGTATTTTAAACTTATTATAAATTTAAATAATAATCTGAATACGTTATTTCTGATATATTATTGGTTCTCTTGAGCGTAGTAAGTAGGAGATAATCGTATAGTTGGAAATTAGACGTTCGTGAATTTACTTTCCGGAGACTAATTTCGGTTCTCTAGTCATGACTATGTTAGCTTAGGTAAAGTAGGAAATAGTATTTTCGGCTAGGCCTAGAGTAGATGCAGGTAAAGTAGAGAGTTTTCCGGTCGGAATTGGAAAGCGATTATCAAATAGATGGGCAAAGTAGGAAATAGTTTTTGGGTCTAGGACCCGATAATGAATTTCGTGGGCAAGTTAGGAAACTGATTTGGGTCCTATCCCAATGTGGTGTAGCGACCGTGTTTGAACAGATTTTATTCTCTCTAGAGGAAAGGTAGGAAAATGATAGTGCAAGTGAGGTGTTGGCGTATTTCGAGTGAACAAATAGATGCTGATCGTGGCCCGGTTTATGGCGATTAGGTGAATGTAACACGTGACATTGCAATTCCCGACATCAATAAGGGAAATAGTAGTGACATTTAATGACAACGATGCACAGTCATCTGCAATGACTGCGAAGGTAAGTGGAAACATTATTAATATTAATGTTAATTGCAAGAAAAGTTTACTGAGTCTTCTTCTTTTCCTGCTTCTTAAAGATGATGTATTACTCAGTAGATCACTTTCGCTTTTTTTAAATTCTTCAGGCTCATTGAGTGTTGTACGACTAAGTGCATGGCAAATGCTGTCTTCTTGTGATTTTTCTGCTGGAAGATAAATTCTATTATTTCTGGGTACTGCATAGTGACGTTCCTGAGGGCCAAGATTATCGAGAAGGTGTTTAATATCTTGTAAATTTTTATCTTCACGCCCTCCACTCATATCTACATATTTGGAGACTGGTTGCGGCAAAAGATTAGATCGTAGCAACGACGCTCCTGCTTGACTATTGATCCATCTTTTCACTGAAAGAACGCGATCTAGAGCGCATATATATCGCTCGTCTAATTCCGCTTCATGATGAAAACAGTATCCTTCTTCTGCAGGTAATTTATTTAGTGGAGGCAGCATTGGGGCTACGTATATTACGTTAACGCCCACTACATTTTCCATGAAATTAGCAACGTCAGAATCAAACACATAGATGACAATGTGTTGTCACGGCTAGGTTTATTTGAAACCGAGAAATAGACCCCACTTATATTAAAGATAGAAGGATAGTCGAGACATCCA
>JABSMT010002424.1:0-10192 GCA_018902335.1 Eumacrocentrus americanus | reverse complement strand
CAAAAATGAATAGGACCTTTTTTGTAGAGAATTTAATTTCCTACAAAAAAGGTTTAATTAAATTTTATCGTATCTCTCAGAGTTTTTGAGAAATTAAAAAAAATTGATATTTCGAAAATTTTTAATGACAGAATTACAATTTTTAATTCACTATTCTTGATCTTCATTGATAAAATTTAGTTGGGACACTGATTACTGACTGACACATGAGAGGAAAAAAAATAAAAGCAACGACGAAAGAGGGTCGGCCAAGTCAACGACAACTTATCTCATTCGGGAGATAAGCAGCACCAGCAGAGAGCGAGGTGTTATATTATAGATAAGTAGTCGGTAGTTTTCACTTTGAGGTGAACGAAATAGTCACGCCCTGGTGTGTTCGCTTCTTCATTCACTGAGGAACGTAGTTAATAATAAAGGAATTAATAATTTCCTTGAGTAGGAAACAAATTGTCATGACACAGTATCCAGTGGTCAAGTTAATTAGCAATGATGACAAGAATAGAAGTATTGCTATTTCTTGTGACATGTTTGACCAAAAACAGTCAATGTTGTCCAATGAATTGTCTTTGTTACTTGGATCGAGAGCCCAAGAGTGTGCTATGCGCTAACCAGGGGCTGGAGGAGTTTCCTGAAAGAATAAGCGACTTGGTAAGATCAATAACTCAATGTTTCTTTGATTTCTCAAGACAATAACATGATTAATATCTTACATTGCAGGTGGAGCATCTAGATCTGTCTGGGAATGAATTAAAGATGATTCCAGGAGACATTGGAAGACTTGTAGAGTTGAAGTTCATCAATTTGTCCAATAATAAACTCACAGGATTGCCTGAGCAAATTGGCGAACTGTGGAAACTGGAAAAACTCGATTTGAGTGATAATCAAATTAGTAACGTCGTTGAAGGGATTGGAGTCATTGCTAGACTACCTAATCTTCGACTTCTTTATTTAAGAAATAATCCTGTAACTGGTCTGGAGGACTTGGGAAATGTTGCTCTTCGTGCTTTGGATGCCAGTCAATGCAGTGAGTAATCCCGTCTGAGTCATCATTTACAATTAAATAAAAATCTCAATTTTATTTATTTCTTGCTTCAGTGATTAGTCAACTGGGCAATGAATCCCTAGCTGGCTTTCCTGAGCTCATTTCCCTGAGTCTCGATGGCAATCCTTTGAAGTCTATGAGATATATCAGAGGTGAAAAGCTTAAATGGATGGATCTATCAAATTGTATGCTGAATTTCTTGCATCCAGACACGTTTGTCGGTGTGCCAGAGCTTGAGCAGCTTCGAATGGCCAACAATCCAACTCTAGTTTACAGCAGCAGGTATTCAAAAGACACAATAAACATATTTTACAAAACATTTATCAGCTAAATATTATTTTCAGAAAGGAAACGTTGATTCATGGAAAATTAAAGAGGCTCGACGTGTCTGGATGTAACTTGGACAGGCCAGGACTTCATGGTCTTCCTGCACTAACTCATGCTATACTTTCTCGCAACGTTATTCGACTATTGCCTGACAGAATATTCGCCAGGAACAAGATGATCATTCACTTGTATTTAAGTGGAAATGGCTTGGCTCAACTCAATGGTAGTTCCTTTGCTGGAATGCCAAAGCTAGAAATTCTAGATCTCTCTAGCAATAATTTAGATTATCTGCCCATAAAGTTACTCGAGGACAAAACAAATCTGCAACTGCTTAATTTATCGTACAATGACCTCAAAGAAGTCCCTTCAAGACTTCTAATATCTCCAGTTATCCTGGACTTATCATCGAATTTAATTGAACACATTCCAAGGGATTCGTTGACACACATGCCTAGGATAAAGATCCTGAACTTGAGTAACAATCGTTTGGAGGCCTTCGATTCCGGAGTAGACTCTTCAACTTTGAGAACTCTTATTTTAGAACGCAACAGACTGGTGACACTATCCAATGACAGTTTTGCAAACCTTCCCTCTCTAACTGGAATAGATTTATCAGGCAAGTTATTCATTTAAATAATTACTTAATTACCTTCTACATTTTTTTTAATGCTGGAAATATTTTTTAGGAAACAGATTGACTGAAGGAATAGGCATTGAGGTGTTCCAGAACAATGTAGATCTACATACAATCCTTTTACACGACAATCCCTGGCGTTGTGACTGCGAGCAACTGTATCCCACCTTTATTTACTTAACAGATTCATCGAAAACCAGTGCTTCAAGCCTCATCTGCCAGAGTCCAAGTAATGTGTCTGGCTACTCGTGGGCAACTGCATGTCGTTCAACTTGGAGCCCCAGTCCTGAAGCAGGCACAAAGACAGAAAGAACTTATGGACTCGTTTTGATGGGTCTGCTAATTGCAATCCTCGTCTTTGGGAGTATCGTCTCAATAGGACACACTGTAAAGGCAAAGAGACGACAAGCAATGCTGAGATTGCAAGAAGCAGAGAGAGCAGAAGCCCGTGAACGACTAATACTTCATAGAAGGTATACATCCAATTCGACTCTTTCAGATCTTTACTAATTAAATTCATTTCTTTTCAGAACTCAAATGGAAGAGTTAAGACGTCAAGAGAATATTCCTCGAGTGCATCCTGAAGAGTTGATTGGCCCACCGACTTATGAAGAAGCAGTAGAAATGCCAAGACTGGCAAGATCTTTGGACAATCTTGATTCAATATCGATGGAGGGACTGGGCCAGTCTGCTCAGTCTCTTGATCGGGAGGCATGGAGCAGAAAGAGACGTAAACAATCAAGAAAACGAATTGGCAAACGAGCAAGAAGTGAAGACGATCTTGACACGGGCCGTGAAGAAAGAACTAGAAGCTCAGAGCAAATTATAAAAACTTCCCAACGAACTGCATCAGTGTCACGAAGAATAATAGCTCCAAAAGCATCAGCAACCATTTATTCATGTAGCAGAAACGTAGAGAGACGAAGAAGAGAGAGTGAGTCTGAAGAACCCACTAGTAGTGTTGATGTAGCTCGGACGAGGACAGCTAGACCTAGGACACCATCAATGACGAAGAATAGACGGTTGTGGAGGAGACAGGATGGTCATTCGAGTGATGATGAAGACTCAGATGTACTGAGGAATTCAACAGTTGCTGCTAGACGAGGTGTGAATGTTAACGACATCCAGGTGATAGAATTGCCTCGAGAACCTCGAAGTGGAACTTATAGACCTCCTGTGACTCCTATTGAATCATCTCCTTCCTTGGTGTCTTCTCCAGAACCTGGTGGGACGTCTGAACACATCTCGAGAAGTAGAATCGTATGAGCAAGAAGATAAATACATATACATATCAATCTTGGACTCATTTTCATAAAAAAAAAAAACATTTCATGTTTAAGCTTAGTTCTAGACTATGTACAATTGCATATTTGTTTTCATAATACAATTCTAGGTGAAACAAAATTAATTTTAAACTATTTACATGTATATCATTTTTTACAAGATGTACAAATCTCTTATGTGGGCTTTCCTTTATTTCTGTCGTACGTTTCATTTTGTTTTTCTTACTTTATTTATTAAAGACTAAACAGTATAAATAATGCCTTGTCATTATTGTATAAGATTTATCCTACATTTACCGTAACTTAATGGATGTAACAATGACTTCGAATTGTTTTTTTTTTTAATGAAAGCACTATCTAGTTTGTTTGTTTTTTCAATATAGAATTCAATGAGGTCTTACTCTCAAGAAATATAATATATATAATAGTCTCTTTTCTAAAAATGAATACAACAGGATTGTCGTAGGCAATTAATAAATAATTTCCTACTCGACCACGCGAAAACGAGGCTTGAAGAAGCTTTTATAAGCCCCAGTCACGTCGTAGTCAAACACACGTCTCTTCAGGGTTCTCATCAACTCTCAATCATTGCCTCAAGACAATATGAATTGATTGAATGATCCATTTCAGACACTAGAAGAGACCCCGAAGGAAGTTAAAATATCTTTTTGTGATCACATTCTTGCACACGATCATGTGACTTGCTCAAACAAATCGTCTTCAGGGTGTCTTGACTAGGTTTTCGCCTGCCTTAGTCCTCGTGATAAGCAAGGGAGTCTTAGGCACACTGTCAGGGTTCTCCTGAAGAGTGATTTTGACACGTTGGGCACCAGGACTCGGTGGTGGTAGGCCCTGACTGAGTCTGGGATTCGACAGCCGAGCTGAGCCTGAAGTGGGAGACTCGCCAACCGATGACAACGAGTCTCGACGGTGCTTTCCATTAACCAAGACATCCTTTGTAGCTGACAATCTTGGACATTGCATAGATGCATCTTCAGCAGCAGTTAATTCAGGAACAGTTAGGATTTTGCCATTCGTTCCATTCTTTTGGCCACCTTCAACTTCATTTGGTGAGAAAGACTTCCTTGGTGGCTTGATTGGATCAGGCGACGACTCATTCACAGTCCCTACGAACTTCGCAGTGGGCTCATCTTCTGTTTTTACATCTGCAGAAATTTCTGAAGACGTTACGAGAGGAACTGTCTCAGGTTTATTGCCATTGGATGAGATTTTTGGCTGAACGGAGTTTGAATTGTCCAAGAGTGACTTTCTGAGGTCTTTCAACTCTGTCCCATTCTCTACATCAGGCCCATTTGGATGACGATCGTTTCGTTTTCTTCCTCCTTTGCAAAAATCGCCCTTGTAAGCTGCGAAACCTATCAGTGCTGCTAGGACACCCAGGAGAACTGCCAGGACTACGTAAGATCCCATTCCTTTCTTGGATTGTTTAGCAGCTGATGCATCAGGTGACTCAGTACTGTCGAATGGAACTTCTGCCTGCACCTTACCAAGTTTAGAGTTGTCAAGTACACTCGGCTTTATACTGTCTGGATTTTTCTCTGCATCTACTGAATTTATAATTCGTGGAACAACGGCCCCTTCAGTCGCAGGAGTTTCTTTCTCGACTTCAGAGGTTTCTGGTGACGACGACGCCGGTATAAATTGCTCTTCTTCAAGGTTCAAGTCCTTTGAAGTTGAACTTTCCTTGGGTGGTGCCGCAGTAGTGCCCCAGAAGAATCCAAAGATTGAATCTACGATCCCTCCAGCCTCTGTTGTCGTTGACGTCTGTGCAGGTTGCTGCACTGTTGTGGTCTCTTCTATAGCTTCTTCTTCGTGATCTGGATGATCAACTTCTTCTTTCTCCGGTGTATCCCAAGAAATAGGAGGGACTATTCCAGTGCCTGATCCCTCGAGACCTGATCCCTCTGCATTCCAGGCATCCTCTCGATCATCATCACCTGATGCTTCAATCCATTCTTTGTGTTTCTCTTCTTCAGGCTCAGCTGGAACTACAGGAACATTACTCAATGCTTCAGTGGTCGTCTCAGCAAGTTTTGAAGCAGGAGAAGTAATGGAATGTTTGTCAGGGTCTTCAGAGAAGAAAATTTCGCCATCATCAGCAGAACTCGTCGTGTCAGGAGTTAATGGAACTTCAATAGGAGTCAAAGTCGAATTACTGACTTCAGATGGTTGTTTCTCCGGATTCTCTTCATCCTCAGGAATATCATCTATTACAATTTGATCAAAAGCATCTCCTGAACCCTCACCCGAGCCTTCTAAGAGCTCTCCTACTGGCTGATCCATCTGCATACCTTCATCAAGGTCTTGCTCATCAAACATACAAACTGCTTCAGCATCAGGCTCTACAAAAGGTCGTCCACGTAAATTGTGTGACCCACTGCAGAATGTTTTCTTAGAAGTATCAACACCTCTTTTCAACAAGACATCTCTCATCTTCAAAGTCTTGCAGTCACAATTAAGATTATTCCTCGACAAATCCAGGAATTTCAGTGCTTTCATGTGAACAGCATCGTGTGGAATGTGTTCCAGGGAGTTCCTGCTTAGATTTAAAACGTGAAGATGCTTGAGACCCTCAAGAGTACCCATGCCCAAGTGGGTCAAGTGATTGTTGGACAGATCAAGGGTCCGCAGGCTTTGAAGACGATCAAAACTGCCTCGCTCAACTTTCTTCAACTTTCCATTGGACAGATCCAGGTGTCTGAGGCTCGTCAGATTGCCAAAGACTCCCGAGGACAGGTGTCGTCCAACAGCCAGCACCTTGAGGCTCTTTAGCTCGTACGTAGCAAGGACCTTGACGTCCTCGAGGTAGTGACACCTGGCCAAGGCACCATTCTTCCTAAGTATGCACGCTGCATCGCTGGACCTTGGCTGGTTGCTCAGCAGCAAAAGCACAATTGTCAGGAGAAAAACGATGGAGGATGAAGAACGTGGTGTCTCCTCCATTTTTCCTTCGCTTCCTTGATGTCACACACTGACTTTGTACACCGTGATCTGCAATGAAGAATGCGGAAAATGATTAGTATATTGAGAAAAAAAAAGTGAAGACACAACTTGGTACAAACACTCATTGATTATTCATACATACTTCTTGCGTTAGTAGGCTAATGAACGTTTTGGATTTTACTGATGATTAAACGTTGCGCAAAAGAGTTGTTTGATATTATTGGGAAAATAAATGTCAACTGAAGGACAATCTTGGAAGACATCGCTTTATGGATACCAAACTGCTATTTCGACTCTTTAGTACCCCCATGGAGATGGAGAGTCGTTCTAAATCACTGATAAGAGAAGCATGCTGATAACAATGATAGCAACATGAAGTTTCTACGAGCCAAATCGATGCATTTGAAAGTGCCTCTTGCTTATCCCAGGTAATAATTTTGAGGAAATGTAGAAATACTTCTTCAAGTGTTACACAGAGATACTAAGTCAATATATTCCCTTTTAGATTACTCATGAATTTATGATATAACAGCGTTTCTTAACACTCTAGCACACATTTATTGTCTGTCTATGAAGGAATTGACGTAGAAGATTCAATGAATGACGTTGGAAGTTCGTTTTTTTGTGGAAGGTTTTGTTGGACATTCCAAAAGGTTCCAGATACTGTTTACCCTGCATTTGCATACGGTGTGAAGACGTCAATGACAATTCCCAGACACGAGGGCACATAGTCCACGACGTGACGTTCGACTTAACGGGAAAAAAAGAAGCCAAAGAAGTAGCATACAGGAAAATAAGATAAAGAGAGAGAATAAGAATGAGACTCGAGAACTGATCACGTCTTTTATGTTTTGTTGTATCAAACACGACTCTCAACAGTCATGCGTTTTTGCACGAAGCTATTACATTATTGTATGCTGTAAGAATTGCCTTTTTGTCATCTTCGAGTAGCAACAGGATAATTAGTTCACAGTAAAGCAATTACAACAGACTCAAAGGCTATTGTTAAAACTATTTTTGCACTTCATATCCAAGGCTTTCTTTTTCAACTCTCATAGCTAATGTGTATGCTTGTATATGGTCTAAAAAGGAGTGTCCAGCAATACATGAAGAGAGAAAGACAGAGAAGGAGATGTCGTTGAGTGTACCAGTGTCCTGGGTATATGGACTCCTCGAATATCCGATTACGCATATCGTGGACGAGCACACTCGCGAAAGTCGAAAGTGGTTTGGCCTCTGATGTCCTCGTATATACCACGATGTCGTGTAATAATATTTATTTGCATACGGAGCAAAAACGTGACTGAGAACTCACTGTCAATCCATTCAATCACTCCTAATAAATTACCAAAAAAAAATTAATTAATTAATAACGAATACTTTTAGTTGATTAAAAAAATTTTTTTTGTACTTACGAGTCTTTTAGTACGATGCTGTGACTTGGACTGGACTGTGACGCATCTTCGGTGGCATCTGCAACAGATCAAGCACACGGTTAACATCAACGACTAACTTGGATAATTTTTTTTTTTAACTTAAAAATTTTTTTTCTTGATTGACAATTGAGAAGAACTTCTTTGGTCGTGCGGGCACATCACAAAGGATCGAGTGCATTCACTTTTTTTATTATCCACGACGTATACCATGTGTGGGATAAGATTAACGGGACTTTCTACATCGTGGTCCAGTTAACCATACGCACACACGTGGGTTATCAAAGTTTCTCCAACATCATCATTATTGTCATTATCGCTAACTTAATCTGACGTTACTGGGGCCATTATTTTCATATATATTGTCCCCAGAAGCAACTTACATACATGGTGATAAGCATCAGACAATTTTTTTTTTTCATTTAATTTCCTAGATATAAGAGATAGGAATTTAAAAAAAATTCTTCGATGATATAATTACAGTGGAACAATTAGTCTGGGGAATATAAAATTTAATGACTGATCAATTCCACAATTATGAAAACTATCTCTCTGTCAATATTTATTCTTGGCTGATGTTTGCTCGACATTTATAAATTATAATCGCTTTGGCTCTCTCGCTGTGTAAATAGAATTTTATTTATTTTTTTTTTATTATTTTATGCAGTCTTATAGTCATTGAGATAAGACCTCGAATATACGTTGGGATATTAAGTAGACGGCCGATCTCATTTTAACATACATATACTACACACGGTTTGGGATCAGAACGCGCCATCAGTCGTTGTGTGTATACATACATAAGTGCGATATGTATATATATATATGTATATGTGGTAAAGAAGCCACGCAGAATTCAACTCTCGCTGGAACTTCGTGGGCTGGATATCTCGGTATCACTTGTGAAAAAAATCGGTTTCTTGGCTTTGCACGAATTACAAATAAAATTTATTTCTCCAAAAAAAAAAATCAATTCAACCTCTAAAATATATTTATTCTGATTTAAAACTATTCTGTATACATTCCTAAATCGATAGAAATCATTTAGAAAAAATTTACAAGTCTATAAAATCGGTAGTGAAGCGGTAAAACGAGATAACTCCAAAATTATAAAAAATTCCAGACACTTCCATTTTTACAAATATCTCGAAAACTTTGAGAGATACGATAAAATTTCATGAGAACTTTTTTGTAGAAAATTGAATTGTCTACAAAAAAGGTTCAATAAGATTTTTTCATATCTCTCAAGGTTTTCGAGATATTTCAATAGTGAAGCGGCAAAAGAAGATAACTCTAAAATTATAAAAAATTCTAGACACTTGCATTTTTACAAATATCTCGAAAACTTTGAGAGATACGATAAAATTTCGTGAGACCTTTTTTGTAGAAAATTAAATTGTCTACAAAAAAGGTCCTTTGCATATTTATCGTATCATACATAGTTCTCGAGATATAATTAATTTAGTAAAAGATTTTAATGAGAAAGATATTTCGATTTATCTCCTTTTACCGCTTCACTCCAGAAATATTGTTTTGTAGATGGTTTTCTGAGTTACCAACCTGTGAATGAATAACAAAAAGCGACAAGATATTCAAATCATCAAATGCCTAGGTATCTCTCTTTTTCAGGTACAACGCAAATAAAAATCGTTTCACAAACGATGATGTAATCAACGCGTTTCGTACCGGTTTCCAACTGTGAGACCTGACGCATTCAACATGTATAGATACGTGACGACAAACGGTTCATATGCTTTAGCTCTGGGTGCGTTATGCTGTCGAGATGGAATGAATATGCGAGGGGTCAAAAGGGGCATCGGTGCCCCGGGGCATCGGCACGTCGACGTCCTTCCTCACATTTATCGCGCGCTTAAGCGTTTCTTTCGCTACTTCACAATTAAAGGATTTCATGCAGTCGATGCACGTACAAAAACACCGGATCAACAACTATTCGTGATTTGTATCTTTAATCAAAGTCTATAAACACATATATACCTCCTTATTCATCATCAAATCGTGACCTTTGACGGCAAAAAATTTTTTCCAGTAAAAAAAAAATAGGAAAATCTTTTTAATAATTTTTTTTGCATCATAAATTATTTATTTGACCATTAAAAAAATCATTTTTATATGTCGAAGCTAACATGACGCCCGTAATTCGATGACGGATTCATGATAAGACACTACACATATATATAAGACCTTGCAAATTTATTTTTTCTCTCTTCAGTTACAAGAATCCTGACACTTGGAATTAAAGCACACACGTCGATCTATTGGCATATCGCCGATCGATTTGTTTCCCCACTCAATAAATTCTACGCGCGCGAGTTCAAAGTCCCCGTGGTGCGGCTATCGGACCGGATGTGATGTGTTTTCGGTCGATTCAGAATGAGTATACTGGGATTCGATATACAGAAAAAAAAATACCGTCGATTCTCTAATATTCCCCCCAATAACCAAAAAAAATCAATTTTTTTAAAGCAAAAAAAAATAATCCATATAAAAT
>JABSMT010002413.1:0-10193 GCA_018902335.1 Eumacrocentrus americanus | reverse complement strand
AAAATACATAGAACCTTTTTTGTAGAGAATTCAATTTTCGATAAAAGAGATCTCATGCAATTTTATCGTATCTCGCATAGTTTCCGAGATATTTGAAAAAACGTGAATTTCTACAATTTTCGATAAATTGTCGGCTTATCTCGTTTTACCGCTTAATGACAGATATATAACGGATTGTTAATTTACAGGTGAGAATCGAGGGTATGACAAATGTCTACATGAGGCGACACGAACCACTGGAAGATTAAGTATACAGGAAATTCATTTGGTTTCGCTCTCTCCACATTTTTTTTAGTCGGCCTAAGTATAATACCTTAATTAATTAATTGCATGCCGAAACAAAAAACGAAAATGTCACACAACCATATGTTTCTCTTTTTTTTCTTTTTAGTTTGAATTAGAAACACGTATAGGACCACAGAAATGATTTTACTCTTTTTTTTTAAATATAATTTTAAAAGTAATTAATTCAATCACACTTTAACGACCATACATTCAATTTTTTTTCTTTGTTTATTACTAAAATGACTCCACGTGAATTATTTTTCAAACTATTTCCTAATCCGACCCAATTCCCAAATTATCATCATCATTAAATTATTTCTAATCACCTCCCACAATTCCCTACAGTCGAGTGCAAGCCAACATCGATTCGGTACTCAACTTGCACGTATATCCCTTTGGCCAATTAGAGTGGAATTAATTTAATTCCACTTGGATTTTATCTAGAAAAATAAATTAATAGTAATAATAATGAAAGAGTAACTGAGATTCTCTTAGTCGCGATGTTAATGTGCTGATGAATTCCATTTAAAAATCTAGGCACATTCAAATGGGGAAACGAGTATGGCACATTATTTGACGATATAAGTATTGAATTGATTGATATCTTTTCGTTTTATTGCCCCTCTATATATAAGTAATGAATCCAATTCTTTTTTATGCTTGAATATGGGGGCAATTTTTAATATTAAATAAAAGCACTTGGTGCCTCGAATTGAGAAAGAATAACGTCATCAATGATTATATATTTAATATAATCTACATTGAGCAACTTGATCGCATTCTTTTTTTTATTGTGTCGTTACGATAATAATCTGAATGTAAATCGCTCCCGAAATCAAATGATTTATTTCCTTATTGATTTTCATTTAATATTTATTCTTGTGTGTTACCCGTTTGCCATCGTCGATTCAGGGAGATATATAAACCGAAATGACGATCGACGCACGATTGCGATGATTGTCATCCTCGTTAAACTCAACTTTCAGTTCTATGGATTATCTAATTCTTTTTTATTCTTGTTTGTTCTCGTCCCTAGTATAGTTATGCAGTCTAATTTCCATGGATAAACACTTAATTCTACATTGAATACTTCTTCGGGGGCCTAACTACAAAAATGCCTATGGCTAATACGTCTCTGTTTCCTCCTCAACTATATATTACTACCAAATCGCTCAATGTCTCATCGAACTTCGTCTTCTAATCTAGGAAAGAAAAATGCACAAATTTCGCCTGTGCCACTCTGATTATTTTTTTTCTTCTCTTCTTCATTTATCCTAAACGACAATAATTACCAGAGGATTCCCTTCATTGAAATCCACACTTTTTTGATCATTAAATTCAGCTGCATCTTATCTATTGCATTCTCAATTCCATTCTCCTACACATCAGCGTCCCCATTGCTTTTAACAACACAATGAAACTCGTTTATTGACGTATCTCTCGTTGTCTTCAGTCTCGATTATCCTCTCAAGCTTAACACAGACAAGCAATTGACTCATTGACACTCCATCATCATTATCGTATTTTTTCATTAACATTCCCCGTGCCTATCTTCGTCATCTTGTGGCTCGACACTCGCATTCGGCTCTGGGAGTAACGGTGGAGGAATAGTCGTGACATCAAAGCTAGAGTCTGTGCTTGAGACAATGTGTCCATCCTTCACCTCAAGATCAACGGAAACACGATGTCTTCTCTTTGCATTCTGCTGTCTCTTCCTCCTGAATGACCTCTGGCCTCGATCAGGCGTGTGAGCTGGACTGTCCATGCTTGAGGACGTGTCACCCTCGCTCTGGGGACTCCTGCAGGCAGAGTACATAGTCTTGGTTCTGATCTGCGTTCGAATCTGCATGGGAGGACTGGATGTTGTCGATTCGCCACTGAGACTCGTCGTGGAGTAATAAGGCGTCGATTTGGCTCGAATTGGTACCATCACTGGTCTCTGAGTGGATCTGGTGCCGTGTCGATGGTCGTGACCGGGTTCAGAGTAACCACGATCGAATTTGTGAGCACCTTTCAATGGTCTGTCGTCCTCAAGATTTTCTCTGGGTTCCTCGAAGCTCCACTCGTCATCTCCGCACCTGGACCTCGATGCCAGGTCTGCATATCTCTCGTGCATGTCCTCGGAACTGTCGCCAGGACTAACTTTCATTCGGACCTGGTCCCCACTTGAGTACTTCATCGCTGGAACATTGTCGTAGAGCTGATCTTCTTCGTCTTCCTCGGGTATTGGACCCGGAATACTTGGCAGAGCACCAAACTCAGAGTCTTCATCAATAGCATCGTCGTATTCACTCTGGAACGTGATTTGTGGTGGCGAGATATCTGTATAGACAACGAGATTGCTTTGATCGTCATCGAAACGTCTTCGATGCTCGTCAAATTGGCTCTCAACGAATTTTCTCGCCTCGTCAAATTCATCTCGGTGCACGTTACCGTCAGCCTCTTGTGAATAGTCACAGTCTACGAGATCATTGTCGTAGCCTCGTGCAGCTAAATCATCAGCCAAGTCCTCCCTTGACGCTGAAGGACTGATCTGTTGACACTTTGAGTTTGGTCTCATGCTCGTAACACTCTTGTCTGACGTTGTTGTGTCGCTTTGACTTTTTTCTGTTGCCATTGTGGCCGAGTAATACTGCTGAGGAATGACAGTGGTGCTGCCAGACCAATCGGAAATAGAAGCTCCTAATTCAGCTAGGGAATTGTCGTCTGACTTGGTGCCAGAATACTGGCAAAATTGACGGACTGTATTGTTTGAACTGGACCACTCTGACATTGAGAGGCCCATGGAGGTGTCCTCGCTGTGAGAAGAGCCTGTTATGTAAGAATTACTCTTTGGTTTGACAGCAATCTTTACTGTCCCATCGACAGTTGTGGCTGAAGTTGAGCTTTGACAGTCCTCCATTAGCCCTGAATGCAAATCGTCGTGGAGAGTTCGATTTTCATCGCTAGAATCACTGTCACCAGCAACTCTAGGTGTCTCTGTGCTGTCAGTCACGGTTACTTTAATAGCTTCTTCAGGTTTTATCTCCATGTAGAACGTCTCAACGTGGCTGACGACTGGAGTGTCGAAGAGGGGTGAACTGGGAGGTGAAGGCCAGTCTTCGGACGTTTGAAGTTGTAATCTAGCTCTGCGAGTCCTCGGAGACTTTGAGTCGTCGTCTGGGGCGCCTGGAACGTCAATTGGGATGTCTGGAAGCTCAGAAGACGTTCTGCGATCGTCAGAGACCGATGGCAGAGCAGTGCCCGATGGTGGATCAGAAGACAGTGATGGTTGGTGGTCACTTGATATTAAAGATTCATCATCTATGCTTGGCGACCTTGAGGAAGGCTTGAATGAGTCTTCCAAGTCACTTTTGTCTTGCTCAGAGGTCGTTGATCTCTCTGAGATCCTCGACAACGTCCTGGACAATGCGAAAGCTCCGTAATTGGCCATTATTTCTGGGCCAATTGTGTAAGAAAGAGCACCAGGGAAGTCTGCAAGATCCTCCTGGAAGCTGTCTTCATTCTGTCCATTGCTGTCCTCAGACTGCGACTGATGATGATTGTTGTCGTCTGGTGGGATCCAACCAGCGTCTTCCAGGCTAGAGCTTCCAGAGCTTTCAAGAGGAAAGGGTTTCCAGGTCGAGCTCATCTCCATTTTTGGAGGTGGATGAGATGCACTGCTGCTCTCGTCTTCCAGAGAGCCTTCCCTTCGACTTTCCTTGATCATTGCTATCTCTCGGTGATCAACTATCGGTTGAATCAATCCAATGCCTAGAGGACGAGCTATGGAGCAAGAACTAGAGTCTGGATCCTCTCGATCTGGCGTGTACGTGTTGGTCTCCTCACTGCGAGACCTCTCAGTACTTAATCTTGACTTCCTGGCGATGTCCAGCTTGCTCTGATCTTCAGGATCCCTTTTGTTTTGAGGCTCATCCTCTGGAAGCTCTTCAGCATCTTCGTCGTCCTCTTTTCTCATCTCCAAGTACTCTGGAGTCAGTTCTACCTCCACTAAAGTCTTCTCGTCCATCTTGTCGACGTAGTCTGGCGATGATACATCACTGTCTACCCCCTGCATCTGAATCTCAGCGTCCAGAGCATCAAGAGTGTCCTCACTGGTGTCTCCAGAGTCCAGTCTACATTTCTCCTGTTGTTTTGCATGGAAAATCGCCTGATCAAGAATCTCATTCTGATCTTCACTCTGTGGATCGTCCCCATCGGAGCATTCTTCAATGGATATTTGAATTGGAGACTTCACCATATCTGGGGCGTTGTCACCGTCGAAATAATCGACTGGAATCTCAGTTGTGCCCTCGACTATACTCACAGTCACGTTTGGAACGTCGTCACGATCTATAGAACCCCTTGGAGTTGCTTCGTCAGTTGTAATCGACAGTGACGAACCAATTGTCTTCATTTTTCGGTCCGCATCTCTCTTCTCGCCATCAGAACTGTCGGTTCCACTTGAACTCTCACCCTTCTTTCCAATCTCAGTCCTTTTTAAATCAATCACCACAGGACTCTTGGCTTCATTGTTGTCTTGAATCAAGTCTGGTTCAGCAGACGATTCTATTGAACTCTGATCGATGAATCGCGTGGCAGGTTCTATCTTCGTACCTCCAGCAGACTCCATCAATGGCTTTGGAACCTCCGAAGGTCCTGCCTCTTGTTCGTACGGAATCAAGTCAGGACACGTAGTTATGTCCAGAAATTCATTCAGAGGTGACTCTAAATACTGAGTAGAAGGCTCAGTCATCGATAAAGAGTCTGTGAAAATTTCTGGAATTGTTGTGTGATCAGTACTGTCTGATCTGTGGTTCGGTGAGACTTCTACCGGAACTCGCTTCACTTCCTCACGTTTTTCGACAATGTCTGGAATAGTTATTTGGTCGTCAGACTCTTCCAACGTGTCGTCCTTGCTGGAAAATGCATTGGCAGGAGGAAGTTTGTGCAGAGAAACTATAGGGGCATCTAAAGACCTTGCTCGTCGTTGAGTCGTTGGCGATTGTGTGGCTCCTTCTCGTTGAAGGGCTCCCATTCCACTGCCTTCAGACAGACCCAATTTTGCTCGTGCAAAAAGCATTGGAGAGTCGTCAGGCTTTCTGGATGCCAGAGGGGATTTTATTGCTTGCGGTTTTGGCGATTTGTCTTCAGATTTTGGCTCCTGCCCTTCCTTGGCCTCCGATTTCGTTTCTGGCTTTACTTCAGTGGTTATTTCCACCTTCTCAGACTCTAATTCAGCTTCGATTTCTCTTGGCTCCTCTTCAACGATTGCTTCCTCATCTTTAAATATTAGCAAGTCTTTAGCCTCGACTGGACTTCTCACAGGAGAGCGAGACGGAGATCTTCGATTTGGAGACACTTTCCCATCGACAGACTTCATTTTTCTGATCTTCTTCGGAGAAACCTTGTCCACAGAGTCTTTCTCTGTACTTCCAAGACTTTTGGATATCCCTAGAGAGTTGGGGCGTTGCTTGTCAGCCTTCAGACCACCGATTCCCTTAATCATGTCGTCGTCGACTGACGCAGACTTTGCACGAGGCTTCTTCGGCTCTTCGTCCTTCGAAGTCGAAAAAGATCGATCGGACAATCTCGTCACAGACTTGGATCTTCCTTTTTGAACGATGCTAATCTCGGGTTCAATGTCTGTCGAGTCAATGATTATAATTTCTTGTGGCATTTCTCCCAATTTTAATTTGGATTTATCGATTTTCGATGTTGCTGGAGACACACGAGATTCTTTTGAGTTAGACTTCTTCAAGGGCGGTTTGTCGCCTTCAAGTGACTTTGATTGCTTCTTGAAGTCCTTCTTCGGCTCTGACTTGGCCTTCTTAATCTTCTTGGGTGAAACATCTTGAACAAAGTGTTTATTCTCCACTTCAGGGGATAAGAGAGTGTCAATGGGTGCTTTTTCCTCGGCAAGAGACAGCGATTTCGATCGTAAAGGCTCTGCGTGTGGCCTCAGCATAAAGGGATTGAAGTCAGGCACTTTTAGTGAGTCTAATTCGAACGCTGGCTTCACTGGAACATCATCTAAAGGCAAATCAGCAACAGGATCAACGAAATCGTCGAATCCAGTGTCGATTATTTTTGGTCTTGAGACTTTCGTTGGTGAATTTTTGTTTATCTCTGAGAATCTTGATTCGATTCTATCTAAAATTCTCTTTGTCTTCTCTGGAATGCTTGGCTTCTCCAGGGTCTTTGGCTTTTCTGTCTTATTCTGAGGAGATACACCAGGTTTTGGAGAAACAGACTCTACTTCAGGTTTAATTTCAAAGTCTGCTTCAACTATTGGACTTGGAAGTTCTATTGGTGGAGAAATGGAAGGTTTCTCTTTAGTTGGAGACAATATTGATCCTTTCATTGGAATCTCTGGAAGGGGAATCTTCTCGATACTGTCTTGTTTCTCCAATGAATCATCCGGGACCTTCAGCCTCTCTTTCTCCCTTCTCTCCAATTCCTGTTTCATCTCCATGCCTACGACGTCAGCAAAATTCAATGCGGCCTTCGAGGGCGACTTTTCTGAGCCTGAATCCCTTGGACTTGCTTCTGGAGACTTTCTCTTGTCGATCAAGGACATAATCGAGACAGAGGGATCAATGGAAGATTTTTTAGACGACTTTTTATCAATAACTGAGATAATTGTCACGTTGGGATCAGTCGGTGAGAGTTTATGAATTTTTTTATCGAGACTGGAAGACTTTCCTACGACGAGAACTTCGCTCTTGATCTTGTCGAGGGAGAATGACTTGGTCACGACCTTCGATGGTGACTTCAAGATGCCTGGCGGAGTCTTTTCAGATGATATATGAATTATTTTTGGTTCAGTCGGCGATAGCTTTGGACTGATCATCTTCGGGGACTTGGTTTTGTCAGGACTGACGAGAATACTCTTTGGTCTTTCAGGTGAGAGTTTACTAATGGGATTAGGAGTTGGCGGAAGTTTAGTTAAGTCCAAGAGCGACACATCGGTAATCTGTTTAACAGGTAATTTACTGAGTTCCGTGGATTTGGCAGTTTTAGGATTTTTCCCACTGTCTGACTCGGATTTTTCGTCTGACGCCGTTCCATTCACCACGTGTCGCTTGTGAAGAGTGTACGGAATGTCAGCATTGGCTTTTCGACTAGATGGTCCATCTGCGAAGGTGTCTTCATCGCCCGAATCTGCTGGAGTTAGGTCAATAGACTTCTGATGCATGAGCATGTGTCGCTTGCTGTTGGAACCGATTCTCTGTCGTCCTGGGTTGGGATCGCTTTTTGTACGTTCTACAGGAATGTGACCAGCTAGAACGCTGTCATCGAAGCCCAGGATCACACCTCCAACGACCTTAGGATCATACTCAGAGAAGACTGACTTGGGTTTGACACTTTCTCGCTCATTAGGAACACCAATAATCGTCTCCGTTCGCGACTCCAAGAATATCTTTGTCTGCCTTTCACGCTCTCGACGTTCCTCCTCCTTTCTAGCTCGTTCCAAGCTCCTCCAGTCATCTCGATCTCTTGGAATATCTTCCTTTTCCTTCTTCTCCTTCCTATTATTCTTTCGTGACTGCTCAATGACCATCGTGGGCAGATCGTCTCGGTCAAAGCTCTTTCTATCCCTCGAGTCCCCTTTGCTGAAGCTTCTACGATCATTTCTTCGTTGCTCAGGCTTCCTCTCGTGGCTCTTCTCCACAGAATCTTTCTTCTCCAGCACATTTTGCTCTTGCGAACTCAAACGCTCGATCGTTCGTGGATCAAAGTCAAACGTGGGCCTGTCACGCGAGTCCAATCGTTCAAAACTCTTGCCACGAAGGTCACGAGGACTGTGACGATCGAAAGGACTCTTGTTGCCTGAGTCAACCCTCTCCCAAGTGTGTCTTTCATATTCGTAAACTCTGCGTGGACTCTTCCGTGACTCTCTCGAGTCAATTCTTTCCATGCTCTTCCTCAATTCTCGAGAATCTAAACGTTCTACGCTCTTCACTCTCGAGTCTCGATGATCCTTTCGGCCATTTCTGTCTCTGGAATCCAGTTTCTCGTAACTTCGTTCCTTTGAATCCAGTCTCTCGATGCTTTTTCTCAACTCACGACTATCCAATCTTTCCATACTTCGTCTTTCTCGTGAATCTATCCGGCCCATTGATCGTCTCTCTCTCGAGTCACTCTTCTCCAGTCGTCTCATCTCCCTAGAATTTTCCCTCTCAATTCTCTTTCGCTCTTCGCGTTCAAAACTCTTTCGTTCCTTCGTCAAGATCTTCTCCATTCGACTCGACTCGTCCCTCTTTTTGTCTCGATGACTCCTTCCAAGACTGCCAGTCTCTACGTGCGACCTGTGAGTATAATCCTCAAGACTCACAATACTACGTGCTCGAGTTGTTCTCTCTCGTGCCTGATCCAAAATTGTCCTGTCAGGATCAACGGGACTCAAGTCATCATCAATGCGAGACTTGGGTCTCATGATTCCTTCATCCCTCAACACTTCTGAGTCGACATGAGTCATTTTATATTTTGGCTTCAAGTTCTTCAGTTCATTCAACACCGTCAATTTTTGCTTTTGCACCTGAAGCACCACAGGGTCCTTCTTAACCGAGTCCTGATGAGGCAACGGTGGCTTACCTATCTGATCAATGGAATTCGCGTGTCGTGTCTCTAATTTTCTCTCGATTTGCGTATTCGTCCGTTGTATTCGCGACTCAGTGACCACGAGACTATTACCCGTATCTGTTTTTTGCGCAGTTGAATACCGATCGATGGACTTGCTCTTGACATTCTTAATGTCCGTAAGAACGGACTTGAATAATTGTTTGTCAGTGGACTTTATCGAGCGATGCTTGACGAAGGAATCGGTCTCGGAGTCCATTTGGAACATCTCGTGTTCGATACCTTCGTCACTCTGATCAGACAGAGGCTCGTCGCCCCGAGGACTTGAATACGACTCGGGGTACTCAAACTCGTGCTCACGCTCAAGGAGTTCGTAGGAATCGTGCGAAAGATCGTCATGGGACAAGTCAGCACCTGGACCAGACTCCTCGTGACCTGATTCGGTCGACAGTGAGGACGTTCCGGGGTAGGAGCTGCTGTAAACTCGCTCAGGGACTGAATCGTGGTCTAGGGAGGGTAATTTTGAGCTTGCTGCACTGTAAGAGCGATTACTCTCGTCGTAACGAGTGACAGGGGCATCTAATTCGCCTTGGGATGGCAATTGGATGGTGGCAAGACCTTCACCTTCCTGTTTGTCATCCCTAGTCGGTCGCGCACGACCTGAATCCTCAAAACTCGTGGCATAGAGCTCACGACAACTGGACGAACGCTGCCAGGGATGTCGGGGCTGGGGTCGCGGTGGTGGGAATTCAGGGGGACTGCTGTTAGAGGGGCTGATACGACCTGTGGATGATGTTATCCGTTGTTGCTGCTGCTGATGATGATGCTGCTGCTGATGGACAGGCATAGTATGACGTGGCTGGGCCTGGTTGGGCGTAGCCGGTGTATGTACGTCGATAGAGGTGAGCGTCCGACAGGACATAGCTGTGTCGTCGCGACGGTGACTCGTCCCGCCCATCGAGACACTCGTCGCAGTCGTCGGAGAATCCAGTGTCATCGAGCCGCATGACAGAGACAGTGCCGGCGTTCCCAGGGCTATTTTTTTGTGACGATAAATCATTTATATTATTTGGATAAATCTTTGTCGATTCAAGGAGGATGTTATACTGATGCATTATTAAACATTTAGGTTGAAATGCTTTACTGGCAATTAGAAGCGATTGGAAATGTTATGATTATTGTTCATTATTTTAATGATAACGATTGGCTTCATTTGATAAATCTTAGTTGCAGCTACTACAGGTTGCATATGTAAAAGTAAAAGATTAGAATTCTGTAGTGAAGCGGTAAAAGGAGATAAGTCGAGATAACTTTTGCATTAAAATGTTTTACTAAATTGATTATAT
>JABSMT010002402.1:0-10194 GCA_018902335.1 Eumacrocentrus americanus | reverse complement strand
ATAATGCACAGATGTTGGTGAGATCGTTTGGATTGAAAGAATTCCAGTGGATACATACAGAGAAGAAGTGCTGTTGCTAGTCCAGCTAAAAAATTCTTCTATATTGGGCTTTGAATGGCAAGCACAAGGCTTTAAAAAAATTTCTCTACCACTCTTGGAGTCCGATCCTATTGATTTGTCCAAGATAACTGTCCTGCCAAAGTTAGGATTTGTCTACAGGAATAAAATCTTTAGAGTCGAGGTAGAATTAAAAGAATTGGCAAGACCAGCGCCTCCAGAAGTCCAAAAAATATTAAATACAAAAAATCAGCTAGCTGTAAGTGAAAAATATCAAATTAATAAGTTTACTGAGTCTAGGATACATTAATTAACCCCGATGATTATTACAGGAGGTTTTTCGGAAGCAGGAATTAATTTTGGACGAAACTGAAGCGAGAGTCGAGAAGAGTTATCTGAAAAATTCTAATGTAACTGGATTTTGGAATATTTCACAGCTGCAGGCAGATAGTGTGATCATTGACAAAGGTTTAGTATGCAAAACCATCTCCATTGGCTCGACAGAACTCCCTTATGAAGAGTACAAGTCAGGATTATTGAAAATCACCAATTCCCTCCAAAACATCACTGAAAAATTGGAGGAAATTAATTTAAATATCATTAACGTTGTCTCAATTAATTCAACAGAAGTCTCTGCAGATATTGAAGTCCTTGGAGATCTAGAAATTCGAGGGGCAATGTCTGTAGAAAATTTATCTTATCATATCCTGAACGATATACCAATTGAAAATATTTATCAAGGTTTAATAAACGATTCAGGTGTCGTTATCGAGGGAGAGAAATCCTTTCCTTCTATCACTACTCAGAACTTGTCGATTCACTCAATCAACGGTATACCGACTCAGAATATCGTCTTCGATACCGATGTGTTCAACTATGAAGGAATCAATTTTTCCAACATAACAAAGATAGAAGTAAAAGGAAATTTAAATTTTTCCTATGTGAATGACATTCACTGGAATACATTAATGAAGAATGTTGTGAGGAAAAGTCAACCAGTCACTATTCCTGGGGAGACAGTTATACAGGGCAAAATAACTGCTGTTTATGTAGACGTTAGCTATCTAAATGGATTGAAATATCCAGACAATTATCTCCAGAAAAAGAATGCAGACCCTGTAGAAGTTTCTGCTGAGAAATCCTTTAAATTTCTCACTGTCGACACCATAAAAAGCATCCAAACCATTAATGGTATACCAATAAACGACTTTATCCTGCTGAATAGCAACCCAACACTCAATCAAGAAATAACTTTCGATCATTTAAAAATTATTGGACACCTGGAGATTGATGGAAAGATAACAGGAGGACCAAAAGGAAGTCTAGGTAGTCCTGCACTTATTGAGACCAACAAAGTGACAGCAGAGGTATTTTTTAAGAAACTACGGGTAGATGGTTACATTCTGGTCAATCAAACCCTGAATAGCAAGACCTGGGTAGACTTCAATGACCTAGTAACAAAGAGAGATGATTTTGTGAGAATTACTGGTAGAAAAAAATTCCTAGGTCAAGTTCAAATTGGTCCTGGACTTCAAATAACATCTGAAAAAATTAATGGACACTTTATCAATGAGTTTGTCACTCTGGACACCTATCAGGAGTTTTCTAATCTTGAGAGAATCGATGCCAACGTAACATTCGACAATGTAATAGAGAGGGACATGTTGGAACTGAACCGAATATTTAATAGGAAAAATGTTCATGGACCTACAGGGTGTCTGAAAAAAATTCTTATCTTCAGAGTACCTCCAATCATCGATAAAATCAGCGTGGATGTTTTAAATAGGCAGATTCCTGGGCTTGCCTTTGCAATGAGCCTAAATAAATCCTTCAGCTATGTAGCTTTTGATAACATCAGTGTAACAAATCTCTATGCAAAGAAAGTAGAACCAAAAATTGTCAATGGAATTGATTATGAGAGGCTTCGACAGATATTAAAGACAGATCCACAAGAATCATCGAATGGTTTCGACGTTAGAGACGTGGAATCAGTGGATTTACATGCAGAAACGAGTGATGGAAGATCAGAAGTGGAACCGGAGAATTTAGAAGCTTTCCTGGCGAACTTGTACCAAAGAATAGGTAATGGAAGTGTGTCTATACGAAACCTGACGGTAACTGGACCGATTACAGTAAGGTCCATCAATGGAAAACGCTTAGACAGCATCTATAACACTTCTACTATGGGAAAAGTAATTTTTGATAAAGATGTATACTTCGGGAACTTGACAATGCATGGTTTCCTAAACGGTGTCAATTTATCTGAGGTAATGTCTGATGCTATGATGAAGACAGACAGAAATATTGTTGTCACAGGCAAGAAGAAATTCGACAAAATTGTCTGTGAATTTTTAGAAGTCTCTACTTGGAATAATCGTTCCATCAACGATATTCTGGATCCTGCTAAGCATCAAGTTCTTACTGGACCAGTCACAGTCAAAGGCACAACTGTAGTAGAGCAGAATTTCAATTCTGAAGGGACAATTGGAGATATTAATTTTAAAGAGGTCAAAAGCAAATTTAATTATTTAGGAAATAATTCTTATCTTTTCAATGGGAATCTTCTCTTCACAAACACTACTGTTGATATAAATCATCTCTTTGTGACTGATAGTATCCAAGGAGTCAATTTTGAAGATTTTTTACAGTCTCTAGTCTTCTTTGATCGTCAAAATGTCTCAATAACTGGAGTAAAGACCTTTAAGAATTCAGTATCATTTAATAATCTCACAATTTCCAAAAAATTCAATGATATTAACTTGGAAAAATTTTACAAAGAAGCAATTTTCATTGATAAGCCTGTTATAATAAATTCCAAAGTCATTTTCGAGGACAATTTGTCAGTTGAAGGCGACCTGATAGTTAGGGAACATTTAGAAGCTAAAAAAATCATGAATTTCGATTTTAAAGAGCTGCAAGAGAATGCAATCTACATAAATAGACCTGCTGTTATATCAGGAGGAATAATGTTCCAGAATGTAACATTCCAATCAGATATTCAAGTTCAAAGGATAAATGACATTGACCTGAAGAATTTAGTTCCTCTGCATAAGGAACAACTAATTCCCAACGTTCTCTACTGTCGAGATATCTCCGTTGGCAAACTAGACATCGAGGGAAAGGTGAATGGACAAGTCTTGAGCGACATCTTCGAGGACACCTTCCTGCTCACTGGCAACCAGAATATCACTGGAAACATAACGTTCTTGGGGGATGTAGAGACTCTTCAAGACTTCAATGCCCAACTTATCAATGGAATCAATCCTGACCAATTCATTCCTGTAGATGAAGATGGAATTGTAGTTGGCAATTTTTATTTTAGGAAGCCTTTGGCCTTGAAAAAAAATCTCAGGCTCCTGGGACTCTTGAATAATGTGGATCCATCAAGATGGAAAGCTCTGGCTGTGACTACTAAATCCCCGCTGAAGCAAATTGTCTCAGGGAAATGGACTGTTAATGGAAATGTTCATTTTCGAGGAAACATTACAGGAAGTAACTTCCTGAATGTCTCAAACACTAAGCAATTAATTACAGAATTAAAACCCGGTGATTTGGATCTTAATTTCACTATTGGCGGGAAGAAAAAGAGCCTGATGAGCATGTGTAATGATTTAAAAGTCCTGAAGAACGTGGCGGAAAATCAAATCTGTAAATTCAAGTTCTTTGAGTATTTTCAGATAATGCAGTTTGATAAACTATTAGTAAGCCTTCATCGCTTTGAATCTGAAGACGTTGATTATTTATTCATCAGCTTTGAGAGTTGTCACTTGGATGGATTTATATTTAATGGCTCAGAGTTTACTAGAATAGCAACTGTAGAGAACTTTGGGTATATTAATCGATGGATCTCCTTCAAGTTTCGTGGGCGATTATACTTCCTCACTTTGGGCGAAAAAAAGTGTAATAGAAGTCCAGGTAATTTGTGGGAACTTGTTGAAGGTCATCTGAAGCTTATCGTTGACTTTGGTAATGCTACAGATGCTAAAAAAATTAGTAATAGTCAATTTTTCTTGATTGTTAATGGTATTGTAAGTTATTATTCACTTGGAGATATTTATAAAATTCCTGGAATTCCTCCAAAGTCTTGGGTATTCAAAAATAAGAACGTCAAGCTCTTGCCTAATACTGATAAATTACTACTAATCGATGATTCTTCCATTTATGAATTAAAACGTGGCCATAAGAATTTTACAGTCTCAGAGAACGTTTTCAGTACGAGTAAAGTCACGAGTTTTCGTGTTGGAATTTTCCAAAAAGAAATATTTGTTTATCATGATAAAAATATTAGTGAGAGTTATATATTTATCTCAGACGATAAATTCCCACATAATCATATTATTCAAATGATTAATGTGCAGCGACCGACGTCGATTAGAATGATAAACCTGGATGGATTTGTAGAGAATTTTTTAATTTATATTGAAGATAAAAATAGAATTCAAATTTATGAATACAAAGGAATTGAGGGATTTGTTTATAGAGAGACTCTACGAATTCAAGGGGAAAAATTGTACACTTTCAAATTGAGAAAACACTTGAAGCTTGCTAGAAAACACTACCTTGCCTTGATGAATGGCAGTCGATTAGAAATACTTGAAGCTAAAATGTATGGCGAAAGGCTGGATATTCCTGATCTGCCTTGTGAAAATTAAGATAAACATACCTCAGTTTTTATTATACTCATTTTACAAGTATGTTTATTGTTATCTTACTGTTATTATCTCTAATTATAAATAAACGTTGCAGCATGTATAGAAAAATAATTAAATGTTTAATAAGATCCACCTGAACGTTTGGCTTTATAGAATGCAATGATTTCCTCATCTATTTCTGAGTCTCCTGTCAATGGTAAAGACTTTGTAAAATTTAAATATTCGTCCTTATCACTATCATTTTCTGGCGTTTTTGCAACATGCTCGAGTTTATGATCCTTAATTTCGTTAGAAAACATCAAATCCTTCATCAATTTCCTCTCATTGTGTGTGATATTTTTCAGGATTGTCTAGGTGATTTCTTTTCTAAGCAAAGTATTTGTCGTAAAATTCTTAGAGTTTTAAAACTGATCCTTGGGCTTTCAATACTCGCCTTTTGACCATCAGATGCACACGGAATATTTTTAACTATATCTTTTTGCGGTAATTGATTCGCTTCTTTAATAGAAGGAGCTTCTTCTTGCTGTACTTTCGAGTCTCTTGGTGTGTGGTTTAAATGCAACATTAAACTATCACATTGGAATTCCTTTTGTGCTCCTATTCGACTAGTTTGTGATGCGTCTAGTGAGGAAGAGTCGAAATACTTCCTATCGAAATTAATATCATGGAATAGAGTCTCCGCTGGATTGAGACCATGGCTTATAGAACTTGAGTAATCTTCTATTGGTAAACTCTCACTGTGAGAGATGTGAAGGAAAGATTTCTGCACAACCTTTGACAAAATCGGTTTATCAGTCTCTACCATTTTGTCTTTAGTTTTTCTACACTTTCTAATTTTTTCTTTGTTCAGCGTCTCGATCAGCAGTGCTACATTAGAGTGTCAAGAATATAATTAATTGATTTTTTTCTCTATCCAATCAACATATAAGGATACATATTTCTTTGTTTCTCTGTAACACTATGTCTTTGTAGTAGTCCATACTTCCTCCTTTTGATCTCTCTAACGCCTAGAAAAAAAATGAAATATAAGCATAATGTTTTCTAGACAGGAATTAGAACCTTTTTACTCACCAGTTGCTCCTTGAGTTCATCAATCTGACTCTTTAATCGCTTGTTCTCGATCTTCAAAAGATCCATCTCCGTCTTAACGTCCTTCTTCAGAATCAAGTTGACGTCATTCCTGATGAGCGCGACCCTCTGGGCAAATCTACAAGTGGATATGGTTTTCTGCAGATGACATGAGAGTTAATAAGTGTAATTTCTCTTTGCGATGGGCCAGTTGATAGCTCTGACCTCCAGGTTGAATGCGGAGATGCTGAGGTTTGCCAGCATGATTGTAATGCAATTTCCACCGAGACTGTCCCTCAAAATTGCAGTCAGTAAAGAGTTCCTGAAAAAATATATATTTTACAAATAAAAACTATATTTCTTAGTTAAAAACATAAAATAAAAAAATAGTTAAGTGCCTGTAGGGAACATGACTGGTATTCTCTTGACCAAGACACACTATCACCTGCTCCAGGTAATGCAGACTCAGGTTGATATATTTAGCTTCCGTCAAGATTGTACCGGTAATGGCGTACTTGTACACCCGTTCTGATCTGAACGAATGAATTCCTCGAATAAACTCTCTCCAATCTCATGGGGATCTATCAAGACAAATCGAGGCCCACGAGGCATACTGACCCAGCAAGATCGACGAGGTACATTTTCGCTCGACAGTAACGATCACAACCGAATTTCTTTGCAGACAGGTAGATCGTGAAAATACAATGGGAACGTGACGATCGTGGAGTCATTGGAGTTTCCGATGTCATGCTAAAATATATAAATAACATCAATACAATGATAAATAGATTTTCTATTGACATATACGTGTCCTACAAAATTATACTAACCGATTCGTGTCTCCAATGCATAATAAATCGAGTGCCTCCTTCTCGTTCTTCACTGTGTGAAAGCCAATATTCTTCAGGCGCATCATATCAGGCCCATTTCGTCTTCTTGAATTTCAACTCGTCTAAAAAAATTATAAAAAAAAATAGCAAACATGTTTCTTTTATAACCAGATAATAATAAATAAACAAAGAAAAAGTTATTGTAAGATAAATAGATAGATTTATAGTGTTTTATGAAGTGGAAAAAAATTTCTCAAGCATGTAACAGTTATAGGAAGCTTGTAATACTGCTCTTACGCAATTACTGTCGCTTGCAACCTGACGCAGAGTATTTTAACAACATCACCGGAGAATGCTTACGGGAGTTCCTCAAGCCTCGAAGCGACTTCACGCTGCTTCTGATCGAAAAGATCGTAACCATTTTCATTGTAGATCTCTAAATAGGACATTTGCACTGAGTACAAATGACCATTATTATTTTTTTTATCGTTTCAATGACACTCTGAACGGTCCTGGGCAAGATTCCTTGCTCATCCTGTTTCTCTGGCTCTCCTGTCATTGTGTAGGTCTTTTCGCTCCCTGTCTAATTTCAATAAATTCTCCACCTCCATTAACTATTTTAGTCGCTGCAGGAGGGAATGTGGTTTTTACCTGGCCGTAAGCGAAAATCGTTCCGTTGTAGCCCTCGAACAGACTATGTGTGCAAACACAGGGTTAATGGAGATACAAAAGTCTTTTATAGTTAAAAAAATACAATATATCTATACATTTACTTGGCAATGACTGGACGGGTAACATCGTTGAAAATGTTGTCCTGTCTTATCGTATCTTCAAAGATTTTGTGGAACCTTTCCAAGCAAAGCCATGTCGTTATTTTAGTTTATTTATTGATTTTAAAGCAATAAAAAATATCTAATTTTAGGAGTTACGAAAAATTCCAGGACTCAGGACGATTGTCAATGGACTCAGAGAGTTTTATAGGAGCTGAAAGGACCAAAAAATCCTCGTCCAAGTGCTTTCGTGGGGTCTTTTATGAATCTGATAGCTCTAAAAAACATTTAAAAAAAAAGTTTTTTTTTTGGTTATAATAATAATTTAATAATTCTGTTATGAATACTGTAGTGAAGCGGTAAGAGGAGATAAGTCGAGATAACTTTTGCACATTACTAAATTGTTTATATCTCGAAAACTATGGGAGATACGACAAAAATGCAAAGAACCTTTTTTACAGAGAATTAAATTCCCTACAAAAAAGGTTCTATGTGATTTTATCGTATCTCTCAAGATTTTTGAGATATTCGTAAAAATGAAGATGTCTAAAATTTCTCATAATTTTGGAGTTATCTTCTTTTACCGCTTCACTACTGAATAAGTATTTTTTTTTTTTTTGGAACTATTACCACAGTCTGGGTGCCATTGGACTCAGGTTTGAGCCTGGCAAAGACTTTAATAGCATTCTTAACCATGTCAAAAACTCAGTTACTATCTGAAAAACAAATAATTTTTTTAAAAAATCGCCCACGGCTCAAGATCAATCGAAACGTGCGCGCAAGGGACGTATTACGTCGCCTTGACGACGCAGCTAGACGACGGTACGTCGACGGCGGACAGGCGCAGAACGTGCGAGAGACAAACCTCGAGTTTCTTCGCACTGTCGGGCTCTCTGTCTCTCTGCCCTCGTAGTTCATGTGTGGCGGCTTTTCTCTCGGGTGCCGCGTCACATTTTTTTATGTCTATTTGATACACCGGCATCTCGTCGAGTGCATTGACATCGGCCACGTGGACAATGACTGTCATCGAGTCATTATCCTCGAGGATGTCGTAGTGTCATCATCATTAATACAAGTAAAGAGCTGCAAATAATATATATATATAGACATATAGAAGTACAGGAAACATGTGCCCTTTAGCCGTCTATTGATCTGCGGGGCTCTGCGTGGGATTTTGACGTTTCTATCCGCCGGCCGGGACCGAAGTGAGTTCACGCAATGCCTTCACACTGATTTTTATATGTATTGTTCAACAGAAAAATCATTTCTTAAATTCCCAGGCGATTAATTCTATTGTTAAGCAGTAAAAGGAGATAAGTCGATAAAAACGTAGATTTCATTGAAATTGTTCACAAAATTTATTGTAACTCGGAAAATATGACAGATACAGCAAAATTTCGTAGAATCTTTTTTGTAGGCAATTCGATTTTCTACAAAAAAGATTTAATCCAATTTTATCCTATATCGTGTAGTTTCCGAGATATCTTGAAAAATCTAGATGAACGATTTGGTTTGAGAAAAAAAATTTGTTAAGAACAAAATTGATTATAGCTCGAGTACTATGAGAGATGCGATAAAAATGCATTGGACCTTTTTTATAGAGAATTAAATTTCTGACAAAAAAGGTCTCTTGCGATTTTACCGTATCTGTCATAATTTTCGAGATATTTGAAAAAAATATAGATTTCGAAAATTTTTTATCAATCTTCGACTTATCTCGTTTTACCGCTCAATGACAGATTTTTAAGCCTGCAAAATGAAAAGTAAAAAATTAAATGAAATAAAACAATTAGAAAGGTCTCCTGATACATTTGTGATTACTTCTTCTTCGTCTTCTTCTCCTTCTTCTTCTTCTTTTTCTGCAGTTATATGTATATGTATAGATATATATAGGAACTGAAAAACTTACCGCGACGAGTTGAGTGACCCCTGGCGTGTGTGGTGTACGCGAGGAAGTAAAACGACAACGGCGGCGAGAAGTGGCCGAGAAGAAGAAGAGCAAATTGGTGCTCCTGGTAGTAGGAGCACATGAGCCGAATGGAGGAGGCTAGTCGGGGCGCGCGCACCAGGGTCACCAGTCCCGCAACGCACGCTTCCGATTGGACAGCGTCCGAGGCCGCCTCACGGGGCCCCTTCACTCCTTCCAGCGCGCCAGGCCCATCGCATGGGCCAGGGCGACGCCAGTCGTCCCACGACAGTCCCAACTCCCCGCAGGCCCCACCCGAGGCCCGAGAACTACACTTCAAGGTCTTTATTTCTTGAGTTCTCTCATGCTCCTGATGATACCCATCACCTTTCTAATTTAAGCGTGACGTTTAAATTGACTTCTTGAGTTGCCACTTTGCCAACGTATCACGCGGCTGATCGTTGTAGATTTTTTTTTCTTCCTTTTTCTTTTTATTATGTATTTGCATGCCTGTTGGATTAGTTGGGTATCTTGTGACATTGCGGTTTAGCTCCGGGGCTTTAAAAGTTGTCGTGGGATTTATGTCTTTACATTGGTTTCCAAGTTTACTCTCGATTGCAACTCTATCGTCTTCTGGAAAATTACTTTTTTACCACACCTGCACGGAAAGTTCGACTTTCCGCGGAGCTTTATATCGAACTTTCCGTTACAAATGTGGTAAAAAATAGTATACGCAACTCGGGAGGGAAGTAAGCCACCTCAAACCGCGTGTAAGCAATCTCACACGCGGTTTGAGATGGATTACTTTCCCTCCCTAGGTGCGTAATATACTATTCCCCTAGACCTGACAGTTTCATGTCTACCTATATTTTTTTTTATCCTACAGAATTATCTTTAGGTTTTGCCAATTA
>JABSMT010002391.1:0-10194 GCA_018902335.1 Eumacrocentrus americanus | reverse complement strand
AAAAAAAATGTATTCTTTATAATAATTATTCCATTAGAAAGTACATAAATAATTATTTTTCGTATTTTTATTTTGCAGATGGAAATGAGACCGGTGACGTATTTGATATTGTAAGAAGGAAAATCACGTGTGTGGAGCAGGTGACACGGGTCACATGACAAAATAATATAGGATTCCCCTGACAGGACCAACCCTGGATCACCAACCCCCTGCCCACTAGATATCTTCACCCCACTAAAACACGACTCACTTGGCATACAAGTTCTGCGCGTATATAATGCAACCCCGCTGCTTAATTTAATCCAATACAATATGTCCCTCTCGCTTAGAGCCTTTGCTCTTCGGTACATACATATATATATATACACATATACCCAGCTCTTGTGAGCTCGTCCGGCTGTAAGGGGCGCTTTTAAATAAGAGGGTGGCTGGCTTTTTTTAAACTGTGCCAATCTCAATTCACCGTGAAACCTCATCCTATTATGATTGATCTAATCCTGATTGCATCAGACAGGTTTGTCTTTGTGGTTTGTGCTCCTCCAATCATCAATTATCATTTCTAAAAAATAAAAGGAAATATTAAGTAACAATTCTGTATAGTGAAGCGGTAAAAGAAGATAAGTCGAGATAACTTATTCAGTAAAAAATGTTTTACAAAATTCATTATATCTTGAAAACTATACGAGATACGACAAAAGTGCAAAGAACCTTTTTTGTAGAGAATTTAATTTCCTATAAAAAAGGTTACATGAAATTTTATCGTATCTCTCAAGGTTTTTGAGATATTCATAAAAATAAAAGTGTTAAAAATTTTTCATAATTTTTGTGATCTTCTTTTATCGCTTCACCACTGAATTGTTAAATGTTCTGAGTCATCGGTATATTGTTGAACATTTCTTCTTGTACTGAATGTTTGATAAAATCTAAGACATATGCTAATGAAGGCTCTAACAGTTGTATTGTTCGGGTTAATAAATCGTCGACTCAGACAGGATATTCCTTATTTAAAGTGATTAATGTGGCGCCGAAAAGATTTGCCCTTGCCTCTCCTAGGTTGAAGTTTATTGTCTACAACACTGTACTTGTTGCCAAATGACGCAGGTATACCTACCATTGACATAGCCACATAGTAGAGGAATAAAGTACGTTTAGTCGGGCAGCTTTATGATAATTTGACCTCCGAGCTATGCAGCAGGAATTGCTGGCAATATATAGACTCTCTCTTCTATTCTATACCCTCTTCCACGATGGTATCATTCAGTTTCTTTGAAAAAAATACTTTCTCCCCAAATGAAGGACAAACTTGTGAAGAAAGCGACAGTATACTATATCTATGTACAGATCTGTACTAGCTCATTAGCCTACGAGTATTACTGCCACTCTATTCACTCTATTGGCTTTAAAAGGTACAATCTTGACGATGAAGGAGGCGAGTGTCGAAATTCATATTGGTGTTTATGAGGATATTTACTGCTTCCAATTTTCGGGGCGACATAGCGGCGCCTTAGTCAGCACTATAAAAGTGATTTCATAAAATATTGCAGCGCTGTATGGTCGGTTCCCCAAAGACTATTAGAAATATTACAATTTGGTATTCATAATAAATTGGTATAAATTATTGAATCCATTATTGTATTGTTCCTGTTCCTATGATGCTCATTTCCAAAGAAAATTAAAATTTTTCTGATGTATAACTACAACAAGAATATTCTCTAAATGAGTCTATCAATTCAAGTGAAAAATTGCAGAATAATATCAGTAAATGATAGGAAATAAAAAAATGGAATATAGCCTGTAAATGACAACTTTATGTAGCAACCCATCAGCAAATGAACCCATATTAGCTACGTTCCATATTGTGCACAATTTTTTTTTTCTCAAGAGCGTTAGTAAAGGAAACTCCCCCTGAGAAAAGCGAGTTCAATGGATACACTTGTATTTATATTACGTATTTGAAATAGTTGTAGAATATTTTTCAGGGCGACCCTTTCGTTGAAATAACACTCGGTGAAGGTGATGAGGTGTGCGTGTAGACTTCCTGTTAGTATTAGAAAACTAGAGAGAGATTACTCAGGGGTATAAAAATTACTCATAACGGCGATAGGACACGGATTACAGCTGTTCGATCATTAGTTAATGAAGGAAACGATCACGGGGGTATTTATCACACTAGACTTTCACAAAAAGCCTATCTCATTAACTCAATGATTAAACAACCGTTCGTAATGGTTCAATATCCGCATCATGAGCTCATCACCTGAAACCATTGAACAAAAATTCAGTAGTGAAGCGGTAAAAGAAGATAATAAAAAAAATTATGAAAAATTTTAGACACTTTCATTTTTGCAAATATCTCGAAAACTTTGGGAGATACGAAAAAATCTTGTTCAACCTTTTTTGTAGGGAATTAAATTCTCTACAAAAAAGGTCTTTTGCATTTTTGTCGTATCTCACATAGTTTCCAAGATATAATCAATTTTGTCAAAGATTTTAATGAAAAACTTTTGTCGACTTATCTCCTTTTATCGCTTCACTACTGAATTCATATTAGAATTACTACTCAAATGTATATAAGTTTATTTTTCGTTCTTCCTAAGTATATCATAAATTATTTAATATTATGCCTTGGGCAAATAAGAATAAGATATTTAATTTTTCGTTTATCTTTCTTCATCCCCATTATCAAGCACTAATTATTCCAACAGGCGCACGTCTCATCGAGGATTTGTTTTTAATTAGATGAAAAGACCAATAATCGATTTCTAATAACTGTGGGCTAGTAACAATGACGTTTGTCGTTTGGATCTAGCCCTTTGGTGGTGTCGAAGCTTGATGAGAGTCACGGGGTGGCGACAGGCAAGATGGATTTGTCTCGCAGCTGTGTACACCGTCCCTAATATAGTAGAAAAGGTGGGTGCACGTTAGGGAAGCTGCAGCACTAGCTACTACCATGCTGCTGGTTTTGAGGTGCACAAGCCCAACTTGCTGATGACAATGTAGAGAATATTTCGTCGCATTTAATAATTCAACAATTGATGAAGTTTTGTCATAGAATAATGACTTTGTCTCAATATTATTTGCTGTTATACTTTATCAGAATCTTCAATGACCATCAGTGGCTCATAATTTATAAAATTCTTGTCATTGTTCCCACCACTTTCTTCCAGTTCGTCGTCAACGTCAATCCTGGCAGATGACAATTGACCCAGTGCGTCATGCTCGGTGCCTTGGTGTTGTTGCACGCGTGCCCGTTTCTCCAGTATCTCTCTAATGATGTCTGCAAAGAAGAATGTGAGATAGTTATCCTTCTGGGACTATGACCTGAGGGCAATAGTCGGGGTATTACAGGAAAATATCGGTTATTCTGACAGTGGACAATTGGTCAATAGAAATGAAATTTAGACGGAATTTACTTTTACAGTCGTTGTCTTGGCTATTATATTTAGTCTAAACACTTTAGACAGTCCCTTCAGGCCTGAGGCTAAGCTTGTTGCTAGTGGGAGAGCTGAAGACTTCCTGCATTTTATTATATGAATGCACAAATTGCTCGACCCTAATTACCTAGCTACAAGTAACTGAAAATTTTGTTCCCTGGGGCGATGTCTTTATCCCATCGGCGCCGTGATGTTAGAACCCGTTCTCTTACATTCTGATATAATCTTTAGTTTCCTTAATGTCTAAATGCGTGGTTAAAATTTATTGAATTCAGTTACCTGATAGTAATTCTCGACTGTCGACCATCGTCTCCATTTCATTCTTCACCTCCTTCACCAGCCAAGGCATAAACCCTTCTTCAACTTCACTCTTGATCTCGTCCAACAAGAAGCCAGACATGTTCAATTGATCTAACACACTTGGCAACAATTCTGCTATGTATCCAGTTAGGAGAACAGCTGCTGCCACACGTTCCTCTGTCTCTTGCTGTACTTTTAGGGCTTCCTCGTGTTCTCTGACCTGTCGATCCTAAATATTTTGACGTTAGTTAAGTATTCAACTAATGGAGATATGTATCAATGAAAGTATGAATTAATGAATTTTATACCTTTTCTTCTTTGAGCTTTCTCTCTTGTTCTTCGAGTCGCTGCACCTCAGCTTGCTCAGCAGCTCTCAGTTCCAGGAATCTTCTCTGCTGCTCCTTCAGAGCAGCCAGTTCCTCTTCTTCAAGCACCTCTATCAAAGCCTGCTCTATCGTCTTTCCTACGAGGACTTCAAGGATTGGTTGAACCTCAACATCGTAGTCAAAGAGCTACAAATAAATTAATAGATTTTTTTTTTTTAATCAGAAATGAAATATTTTCGTTGGTTCTACTTACATCACCAGGACCAATTTGAGTTTCTGCATCAATACCAATTTTCTCAGGACAATATGGTGGGGTGGACGGTCTGTCCAGGAAGTAATCAGTCTGGGTAGCAACTTCAGACTCTTGTGGTTTCTCATATAACTAAATAAAGAACATCAATATTAAATTATTTCTATCAATCTCTAGTCTGACTATCATTAGTTGGATGTAAATTACTTCTTCAAGGTACAGCTCAGTCTGCACAGGCTCGTGCTTCCTCCCTGGTACTGGAGGTGGTGAAGACATCCTCAGCATCATCGATCTGGAAGCTTGGGCCTGACACCGTTTCCTCGACAATTGTTTTCTCCTTGCCTCAGTCTGTCTCGCAGTCTGCGAATGCTCGCCATCGACCTACAAGTAATATATTCTCACTAAATTCCTTCTGTGAAAGGTCATGTTGCTTATTGGTTGAGGAGTTATTAATTAAAAATAGTGATATGAACTCACGAGAACTGGAGCTGAAGCAAATGTACTGCCACGAACGACTCGTCGATCAAACATGATGTTTCCAAAGGGAAGTTGCTGATCGCTGCAATGCAGAAAATCACAATTATGGATTAATACCACTAACGATATGATATACACCTTCCTCAACTGGTTCAGGTCGTGTGTGTTGGAGGACACTCTTGAATTTAATTAATGCAGAACGCAACGAATATGCATATATGTGTAATCCCTCGGTACAGGCATCGACAAACTTTCTGGTCTCACGCGACTACTGCAAGAGAAATTTTCAACCTGGATTATAAAGTCCAAACTCATTTGCCAAATTGTCTGACGAATAGCACCATCTTCAATGGTCATTTCTTTTCTTTTATTATCAACAGATCTCGTTAGTGATTAAAGAGTGGCGACACCCTATTCGAGTAATTAAAAAAATGAAAACATCAGCTGCAGCAGGATAAAGAGTCACACTGAGAAAACTAATGAACTAACATATACTCATTATTTTTTTTAATAGTCCTAAAGAAATTATGTTTCTTCTTGTTCAAATAAATCTATTCTATTCAATTCTCTGCATCCTGATTTCAACAAATAATGTCTGCTGAGATTGAGCAGAATAATTAAATTGAATAAGTGATGATTAAATATTTCTTGAGAGCTGCAAAAAAAAAACATTTTATATATTAAAATAATTATATCTCTCAGTGTTCAACTACAAACTCAAGTCAGCAAATCAGAGAATAACCAAGAGCTTCAAAACGTGAAGGGAAAAAATGCCACACTAGTGTACTCTGCTTCATCATCATCATCATCAGCATCATCATCATCATCATCATCGTTACCCAAGACTCATCATGATGTGCATCATGCCCTTGATTGGCTCCAGCTTTTTCGGTAAATACGCTCGTGGCGTCGGTAGCATTCCGCTGGAAGAATTCACCCAGCTCTTTACCCAATCACACTTTTGATTCTTAATTTATCTAAAATATTAAATTCCCAACAACAAAATCCCTGACTTATAATTATACATTGCATGAACTAAAAATTCCAGTAGCAATGAATTTTCCATTGCAAATAACTCTCTTCGCTTATTCATAACTTACGTCTCAGCGAACCTGTTGTTGCAGGCTGGTCGCCGGTTGGCGCGTTCCTGGCTGGCCAAGGTTGACGCCGTGGCAGCCGAGGAATTTACAATGTTGACGGCAAAGTCGACGGTCGCCTTCAGGGCTGCCTGGCACCTGGCATTGTGGCTGCTATGACGTACTTCCGGTCGTCGACCAAGAGAGACTAACGGCCGGAACCTGGAGCGCGGTGGGCCTTCATGACCGTCATCCTGGTCATGCCCAATCCAAGTGCCATTTGGAGTCATACCAAGAAGAGCAGCAACTTCTGGTGGTGGCATCAGAAATTCACCAGTCTTGACCGTGGTGATAAAGGGTTTTTTCTGGGGCTCTAATGGTTGTTTCCTACTAGTCTTCCTGGAATGGTCATGATCTTCCAACTCTTGAATCTTCCTGAGCTTGACAGCGAGCACCTCACTGAAGTCTTCAGTGGACAGACTCATCACTGGTTTCGTTAATGAGTCTTCAAGCAATTTCTTCTCGTTCCCACTGAGTCTATCATGACTCCTGCTGTGTTGCTTCTTTCTCAGTGGGTTTGTCTGGTTGTTCTGGAGACTAGCCAGCACCAGATGATCATTCGATCTGCTGATTCGTTTGCGCGTGTACAGATCATTCCTTTCATTCTTGCTTTTAGCAAAATCATTGCCATTGTGATCTCCATTCAGGTAATTGACGTGGAGGATTGGCAGGGTGATTTCCAGGTTGTCTCTGGGGATGACTGTGAAAGCTGGTGCATTTTTAAGGTCATAGTCGAAGGAGGACGGTGGAAGACTCGATATTCCAGCCGGCATGATGGTGGATTTATTGAAGGCACTTCTTTTGTTACAATCTTCAATTTCTTACTTTCTTTTCTTCTTCATCCTTTAAATTAAAATAGGTCATATGCTAATTCAGTTGTGTTGATGGTATCTACTTTAAAATCAATTTCTAATCTTTGATAAATGCGTGCTAAAAATAAAAAACTGAGACGAGGTATAACGCGCAATCGCGTGGCTTCTAAGCACGAAAAGCTGGTTTATTGTTGCTCAATGACTTCAATAATAGAATGGCAGCCCTCGTGATTTCTAGGATTGATGTACGAGATGAATATGCATGTGGTGATACATATGTGTAAAAAAGGAAAATAGATGTATGTATATAGTTGATGATTGATCGATTGGGTAAAGCACGAAAAGCCTTGAAGGAGTATGTTTTGCAAGAGTCTAAAGATTTACAATAGTCAATAAACGACCGTTGTGATTACGAATTAAATATTAGCATAGGTACGTGGGAGCTTTTGATGGTCAATTGCTAAAGCACCAGATGGTCTAAGTAGCCATTGATCGACTAAAGTAGATGATCATTTAGAGTTGCAAAGTCAAGTTAATGATAATCGAGAATAAATTAAGCTTTTAATTCAAGTGCAACACAAATTGATGTCTATATAGTTATGTAAGATCTCTTTTCAATTGCTCATATCAATCAAGAGGTCTAGGACAATGTGGTGAAGATAGAAAAGTTGGTGAAGAAAGCACAGGAACTTGATGAAAAAAATTAATTAATGAAAGAGAAGAAGTGTCACAGTGTCTAGGTGATAAAGACTGGTATACCAGAGGCCGCGTGACCACCAGCACGTTCTCACCAAGACGCCCGGCAGTACTGAGTCCACACGGGGATGGAAAGTTCGTCCCTCGAGGTGGACTGGACAATGTCCTACCACCAGCTTAATATAGACTGCAGACATAGCACCCCTTGCGTGTATATATTTCAAATGGACTCGCCACTCAATAACACTGACCAAAGCCTCTGCACTTGCGCATGCCACTGGCTCGATGACCAGCACATATACATGCTAGCTCTGCGTGTATTCATGATGATTGTCCATGTATAGAGTTATAGATGAAGAATCCACAGAGTGTCCGAACCCTTGGCAACTCCTCAAGGTGAAGGGTTCAAGCGACACAAACTACGCTTGTTATCTATACCAAGTTGACTGCTTCTCTCTGCACTTTTTCTTGATGCTTGCCAGGAAGCAACAGAAGAAGTGGAATGAGTTCTAAAAATTCTTTTACATGGTGAAGAATTCCTGGCGGTTGTAATTCCACTTTTGCTATTTTTCTTTCTTTATTCCACTGACGTGGGAGATTAATCAATGAATCTTCCTGTGGTGTGGTATATTTATCCCTGAATTATTAATCTGGTTTTAGATTTATAGTTGAAGGCGTAGATCTAAAGGGAGATAAGTCAATAATTTTTCTGATTGAGATTGATGATGAAACTGCAGTTTTATTTATTTTTAGATGGAAAAAATTATAGGAGATTCTATTGTCTCATTAGGAAATACGTTAATTGTGTCAGATCTATTTGATCTATTTGTTTCAACACAAGGATGGATAATGTATGTTCGTGCAGTGTGGTACCTAGCTGCGACACGTTGATAGAATCACTCGCGAGCTCGGTCATTCCCTCCAGATCCTAGGCTCGATACAGGTCCGTAATAGACTCTCATTATCCATACAGTATATGTACATATACCTGTAAGGCTACATTATGTCAACGACGCCTATAAATTTGTTTATATTGATCTATACGGAGAAAAGGACCATAAAGTTTCGATGGGACTTCTACAGAAGTACTCATATGTGTCCTATTTTACCCAGAGTTATGGGCATATCAGTATAGTGAAGTGGTAAAAGGAGACAAATTAGTAAAAAAGGAAATTTCATCGAAGACTTTCACGAAATTGATTATATCTCGAGAACAATGCCAGATGCGACAAAACTGCATGAGACCTTTTTTATAGAAAATTTAATTTTCTACAAAAAAGGTCTAACAAGATTTTATCGTATCTTGTGGGGTTTTCGAGATATTTCGAAAAATTTGGATAAATGATTTTTTGAGGAACAAAATTTGTCAGAAACTAAATTGATTATAGCTCGAAACCTATGCGAGATACGATGACATTGCGTCAGATCTTTTTTATAGAGAATTTAATTTCCTACAAAAAAGATTCAATAAGATTTTATCGTATCCTTCATATTTTTCGAGATATGTGTAAAAATGAAAATGTCGAAAAATTTCCTTTATATAATTATCGACTTATCTCATTTTACTTCAAATCATATTTTTATTTTTATTCGCAACAAATCCTTTTCTGGTACTGCTTATTTTATCCACCAGGAAGATTTTTAAAATCATTGTCCACAACAGAACAATAATCCATTTGTGCACAAAACATAACATAACTGATTTATAATTCAGAATCCGAGATTTGAATATTTTGCGTCCCGCACTATTCATCTGCAGTATTTAGACTGGACTACGTCTCTAGCGAAAAAAATCGCAGGTCAATGGAGATCAATATACCTATTAGCTGTTCCCTTCTCCTGTGCTCCAAACCACCAACCACCTGCTGTTGGAAATGGATACCTACCATGGATGTTTATGAATAAATTTCTCCCACTTATAGAAAAGTCAAGCAAGGATTGGTCAGGACTTCGACGAAAGGATGGACAGAGAGTATAGTGGGGGTACAGTTTTGATCCTGACTGGATCCTGCCATTCCATAAGGTCCAGCGAGAGTCCTTGCTCGTATAGTTTGCCCCCTCTCATTGTGAATGCTCACCTAATACCAGCCCCATAATATCAGCATCATGAGAGCAAAGAGAGAGAGCAAGACCCCACTGTTCTGTGTCTTGAAGACACAGCCTTAAACATGTTTAATAATTTTAACGATTTTTCTATTTTTATGATTTATAAAAACGTCTTCTATCTCAAAAACTCAGAGAGATACGATAAAATTACACGAGACCTTTTTTGTCGGAAATTGAATTCTCTACAAAAAAGGTCCCATGCTTTTTTTCGTATCTCGCATATTTCTGGAGCTGCGATCATTTTTGTTTTTTACAAAAAAATTTTCTCAACAAAATCATTTATACAGATTTCTCGAAATATCTTGGAAACTACACGACATACGATAAAATTGCATGAGACCTTTTTTTTAGTAAATTGAATTATCTACAAAAAAGGTCTTCTGCAATTTTGCTCTATCTTACATAGTTTCCGAGATATAAAAAATTTTGTGAAAATTTCAATGAAATTTACTATTTTATTGATTTATCTTCTTTTACCGCTTAACAATAGAAATAAATTGGAATTGATTTTCAATAAAATTAAAAGCTTCTCTTTCATGAATGTGGTTAAAAATAATTGAAAGAAGAACAGGTAGTACCTACATTTATAAAAAAAATTAATAAAATGTATTAAATGTTTTTTTTAACAGTCTTAATTTAATATTTATTGGTTATTTC
>JABSMT010002380.1:0-10204 GCA_018902335.1 Eumacrocentrus americanus | reverse complement strand
TTTAAATAATTAATAAAAGTGGCTCGGCATGTTAAACGGATAACGTACAAGTTACTGCTTGGCTGCTATACAACGTCGTGTCTGGGATTGTTAACTCGAATTTTATCTCGAGGTATATATCTTATGTAGTTGTTAACTCATTTTAATTAGTATTATTTCGGCCATTCGATCCTTGCCACGACGTATTTGCCCGCGGTAGAATTAAATTAATAAAAAAAAAACTAAACTACATTTAAATAATTAAACAATGAACCTCCGATGGTTTTGTCCGATTACACGTTTTACTCGGACGTTGCCACATTTTCTTCGGCACGTGATAAAAAAAGTAACAAGATTTAAGAAATTCATTGGAACAGATAGAAGTCTATATTACTATAGGATATACAGAATGAATTATATTGATTATTAATATATGGATGTACAATAATTCAAGATAACGTCAGATTATTGATATTACTACTACTGTTAACTATAAATACCATAACTAATCGAAACTCGAAACAAAAAAAAACAGCATCCCATTACACACTGGGAGTAATAAAAGAATTATGTTTAAAGCCTTCTGGAATATTAACGGCGTCACGTTTGTCATACCACGATTGACATATGTATATCTTCCCCATGCTATTTACAACTGGAGATACAACACGAGATAGGTGAATGTGAGTCGCATAAAAATGTTCGTTTGAAAGAGAAGGGGACGATGTTATACCTTCCTTTTACATTAACGTTATTTGCTGAATTACGTCCATGGATTTAAGGAGAATCCTGGATCGTCGACTAGACATGGAAAAGAGATTTTGGCGAGCGTGAAAGAGTCGTTCCAACTTCGAGGTCATAAAACTGCATCCGTGCAGTGTGGTGTCAATAAAATTTTCAATGTATTGACGAAAATCACCTCTAGTCAGTCGTATATTACTGGTTTTACAGTGCAAACTGATTTTGATGCCCCGAAGTAGCTTGTTCAACGCCAAAGCTTTCTCCCGAGAGCAGTTTGGTCAATCCCTCCAATCGTACAAACTCTGTAATTCTCCCCTAAATTCTTGTCAAACAATCTTGACATTGTTAATCCCATTTGTCTATTATTATGACAAAAGCTCCGATTCATCAGTTTGTTATCTATTATCTCTTTCTTGATATTTTTCCTCTACATATTTTTTTAGTGTGACTGGTTGACATTTTCTACCCTTTTGTTCTAGCCAGATCGCGTGTCACGACATGATGATGGAGGCTTGTTTCTCGCCGACGACTATAGCACATATGAAAAAATGCCAGCGTCTATTGCCCACCATAAATGGGAGAACACATTGGGCGTGCTCATCGAGGGGGAAAAAATCGATGTTCTTTTTGCAACGTGGTGACCCTCCCATGGGATAAACGTATACCTAGTATGTTTTAGGAGGCAACGTAGGCGCTATTTTACCATTCTACATCAATCCACGAGACATATGATAGGGACTCTGCTATAGAGGAATAAAAGGGTCGAAAATAAATCCGCTTTGTCTTTGAAAATTCTTTTTCTGATTGTACGACATTGAGAAATAACTCTAGTCATTTTACACAAGTTCAACATCTTTCTCGTTCTCTCTTTCATATTTGTGGTACTTTTTAATTGTTTTTTTTTGCAGAGCGAATCTGACATGTAAGAAGGTGACTGCAGTAGGATAGTACACTAAGGCGCGTGCTCGACACCTCATCTCGGCTTATCGCGGCTAATGGGTTTGCACTGGGGTACTCTTGTAGTTAGCTAATTGGCCGAGCTTCGGGACCAGTTGGAGCAGTGGAGAAACAGAGATACATCAACATTGAAATGCCGCTAGTAAATTGAGTTAGCAATGAGCTTGAGATTGTGCGCGAGAGATCTGGCAGTCCAAGTTCTTGTGCGTGAATACCATTTCAACTACTGATCTTCGTTAGCAGGCTCTCGAGCTTGAATATCCTGTAAGGGGATGCGGTTATTGTGCTTTTCCTCCTCGATCTCGTCAATCCGAATTTCTCCCTCTAACATTGCTCAAACCACCGCTATTTGCTCTGCTGAAGTATTCCCAGAATTTAGGAATTATGGAGAACCGTGAAAAAAACTTTTTACTTACCTGCGAAGAGCTGTTAATGTATAATAGCTGAATGTCGTTATCAAAATTTCTCCCCTCGATCCCGTAGGTACAGGATTCCTCTACAGAGTTTACTCTTCCATAAAAGCAGAAGAAAGACGGTTAAAATTAAAGTTTATACCCTGTGGGTTGCCCAACTTTGTTCAAAGTTTGTTTGTGCGTCGTTGCTCAGATCAACATGTGCTTCAATCGGTCTCTCCAACTCGATTATCCTTACCTTTCCTCAAGGGGATCCTATCAAACCTAACAAAATGGCATTTATATACGTCGTCAAATCTCTTGTGGACACAAATAATAGGGGACAAGAAGAATTGAAGGAAAAAGAAGAAAGAAAGAAGACAAATTTTTCTCATCAGTCTAGAAAAAGAAAATGAGAGCAAGGTATTGACCGTTGCAAATCACGGTAATTTCCACGGTACACATGGTCGAGTGGATCCTATAGAGAGATGCGTGATTCCCCTTTTCAATCGCTCCCAATGATAACGAATGGGTAGCGGTGGCACAGTATAGAGACGACGCTCTAGAGCTTGCTGGTAAGTGGCTGGGAATCAATTAGAAATCGGAGTGGCGCCCGCACGAGTCACTAATTAACGCTGCCAGGGCGAGACGGCATTAGTGCGGGCATTGCGCCAGCGAATACACAGGGTACATAGTATGGTCGTGCCATTCAGACTTTGGAATGTTCATCTGTGCAGGGCGAATATGTACCGTCAATACGAGGTAATCATATTGCATATTGGCTTGATCAAAGCTCAGTAAAACCATTGTTCAATAATATAAATATTCTCTTTTTTTTAGCTGTCTCATAGGGTGTTGAAACCCACGAGAACAATGGCAGATGGAGGCTTACAGATGACGCTCAAAGCGTTATGATAGAAATTAATTTATGAGAGTGGAACTGGGTCATTGTAATAACAACAAAAGTCGTGTGGCTCGCGCAGGAGAGTTGAATATACCTCAATGTGAATTTGCTATTCTACAGTAATTCAAAATTCATGTGCTTCCATACGATTGTGTCCATTGTTTTGAATTCAGTGTTTGGTTTAGATATTTTATTGTGGAAAGGTTTTGTCCGTTATTTGTTACCTATGAATTTTTAAAATAAGTCATAAGTCAAGAATAAATGAGTCAATTAAATTTTCTTAAAATACTTTTTATTAATGTCCCCGATCTCGATTGGGCACTCGAGGCCTGATAGATATATTTTTGTTTTTTTTTTTTTTTACTGACTTGCAATATTACCACATAAAACTATAATACGACTCTTGGCAAGCATTCATTGGTCTCACTTACCCATTTTTGATGCGCTGTCTCTTGACACAATTAAAGTGTAAAATAAAATCTCTATTTTTTTAAATTAAACAATGAAATATAGTTTCTTTGGTTCGGTCTGACTTGCTCTGACGATGACTTTGTATACCTAAGACACTGATAATAGGTACATATATAATTAGGTCTCTAGTCAGTTATATATATAGACTACATCATCGGTAAATATCTATAGAGTTCATATAGATACACCGAGCTGCTCTGTCATTTTTATTTGTTTCCTTTGTTAAATATTTATTTTATTTTTGTTACTTGAATAATTTCTCCTTTGATCTTAACATTAATGATTGTTCTCCACTGCATTTGGGTCATTTATAGAAGTAACTGCTAAGTGGAATATGTGCGCGTATTCATTTACATCTCAATCAATAAAACGTAATTGAATATAAAAAATCATCTCGAAGCTCTCTCTTCATAACACGAATAGGTCATCAGGTCATTACCATATTTAATTATATAATATTATTACAATTTTTCCTATTTAACATATATCATGTTAATAACTTATCGCTTATTTACAATAAAACTTCACAGTTATAATTGAAATCATTATACACGTCACTCGTCTCATTATTATGTACAAAATATCATTAGCTACAAAAAACGAAAAGTAACGCCAGCAGTCTTCAAAATAGATTAACTCGGCTGCAAGAAAAGGTTTACGTCTTATTCGAATGTGCACTGTCGACGTCTAAAAAGAACTCAATGCTGGGAAGCTGTTGCTTGGTCATTTGGTTTTCATTTTAATCGGCATCGATGAGAGTTACGTTCTCTCGATTAACCCTGTTAAGTCACTTGATTATTCGCTTTTCCATTCTACTAGGTTCTTCATATTGTTTTGCTAGTCGTTTAGCGACTACAAAAGAGACTCTATGTGCACCACGTTTTGCTCTGTTGTACATGCGACAACAAGACAAAATATGTGAAAACTATTCACCAACCCGATTTCTTTTTCATTGACCTGTTTGCCATGTGACATCAAACGAGCCGTATTATGCACGTCTTTTATGCGCCGGCTACCATACAAGTGTCACCACCGGAATGAAAATGTTTCTGAATACCCTCTTCTGCTCGCCGTTAGCTTTGTTTTTATTTTTTTTTTTTGGTCTGCTGCTAAACCTGGTGGGTGAAATGCGACACCAAATCGAAAACCCTGTGTATAGTTCCCTTAAAAAAAGAATGTCAAAATTTTTTCTCTCTATTCCCAACCCCAGTTTCTATTTTCGGTTATTCCTGAAATTTTCTCTGGTTCCTATCTAAAGAAGTGACACGAGAAGGTATAAAGGTACCAAGTCTCACCGACCTGCTCTGACACTATACGGGCCTCATCGATTTTTTCTAATTATACTCATCGTTTGACGAACTCGTCCGTCGCTTTGAGATATATTTTCGTGTGAAACCTTTCCCAACGTTGTTTTATCAATTAACCCAGTGAAATATCGTATTAACATTCTCACTGTCTCTTTTTCTGAATCTATTAGACCTTCCAATAAACAAGTTTGATAAAACCTGACATTCATTGAAAATACGTCTTATCTCATCTAAACAGATGTTCCTTTCTGTAATAAAAACAAAAAAAGCTTGGCACAAATATACGAATTTTTTAGCGTAGTGACTCTTATCTTCCAGTCCAACAATTATACCCCAAGACTCGACTTTAATTGGCCCACTTTTTCCTCTCACTTCTGTCCCTTCCTTGTCTGACTTAATTTACGTCGACACTACTGCACAGAGTAATAGCGTCCGCGACCACCCTATTCATTGCCATGAGAGGCAACCGTGTAGACCTCTAATCCTAAATACACGCCTCGATGTGGACATTGGTCATCTCACTGGTGCGGAGCTGATTGTTCATGTGCAACTCGGATGAGGCATTGCTGTGCACGAAGTCCTGCTTCCTGTGGACCTGCCTGAGATCTCGCACTGGTGCCAATGCCGCACAACAGCTCTCTAGGGTCTTGCGGAAGGCGGCACGAAATTCGCGATTGAAGTACGCGTAGATCAGCGGGTTAAGGGCACTGTTGAAGTACCCAACCCAGAACACCGCGGCCACTACGATGCTACCACTCTGGCACGTGTCGCATAACGACGTGATCAAGTACCTGCAGACAAACAACAAAATAGTGGACATTCATTATAAAAGTTTTTTTTGTTTATAATTCAAAAAATGACTAACTGAATAAATAAATAAAAAATCATTTCATGATTTTTTTAGAAAATTAAAGAGAAAAAAAATTGTACCTATAGTGGGTCAGGTTTCGCCAGCTTTTCTCTTATCTCTCTTAATTTTTTCTTATTCCTCAGCTATAGTTGTCCACCCGAGTACTTGACGCTTGCATTCTTATGCATATTGGAATTTCATTGATATATAGGTGTATATACTATATTTCACTGTGGAAAAGGGAGTGAGAGAAATAAAAGACTCGAGGCTACGTTTTCGATATGGAAGGGAAACGAACCCGCGAGGAATAAAAGCTTTTTCTCAGTTTTTAGAGCATGTGATTCCCCCACGGTCCATCGTAACGCCAATTTTTTTTCTTTTCCCTTCGCTTTTTTTTCCTGTCTTCTGGCTCTTGCTGCTGGTGCTCTTCGATTTTCGAGAGAGCACCCTCGCTTCTTTACTCCCCAATAGCCCCCCCCGGGGGGGGGGGGTGTAAAAAGTAGCACGAGAGAGACGTGGTGCGTGGTGCTCATCCGTGAAATTTTTAGTGTGAAACAAGTGAGAAAGGGAGGAGAGAAGCTGCTTTTCACTTGATCTTGGATAAATTTGATGACACTGCAAGAATCGTAGTGTGTGGCAGAGAGTATAGGCATCATATATATAAGTGATACGAACATGATGGATGAGCAATCCGTTTTTTATATGATCTAATGAATGATTTTTGCTGAAAGATTGCCTGGTCTCATCTCGATAAATTGATTCTTGAAGAGAAAACTTTTCTTTACAAATTATCGCTATCCTTATCCTATTTGTAATAAACTTTTCGAATTCGATTATATAATTCATTGACGATTACGCGAGAGAGCAAATAACTAGTTTTCACGATGAAAACTTCTCTTCAGGAGCACCACCTCAAATCGATCAAGGTGATGCGCGGAGAGCAAGACGCCCGGACACTTGGCTGATGAGACGTCGACTGTCTTAATTAGAGCAGAAGCAATGGGAGTAAGTGAAAGAAAAAAAAAGACACAGCTTCTTTCAAAACAGAAAAGGTATACGACACGATATCCTCGATCGAGAAAAGCACTTACGCTCAACTCACTTACCATCAAAATACACACACATATCTCTCTCTCTCTCTCTCTCTCTCTCTCTATATATATATATATATCCTCGAGTACTTTAGTCAAGCGAACCAGAAAGATTTTGATGAAATGAGAACCTAGTAAAGATGCTCGTCGCGTTTGCTAACAACTTTTTCCCTTTTGGCTCTGACAACTTTTCCGATATGACGGTGGATCCGCTTTGCAGTGAAACCAAGACGAGAGTTCATTGTGAAAAAAAAAATTGGGTTGGAAGGAGGAGGCCAAAACGATGAGAATAAATTAGTTACCGCTGTTGATAATTTTCTTGTGGAAAAAAAATAATGAGAAAAAGGTTGGACGAATGAGGGGCTTAAAAAATATAGCTCTTTTACATCGCCCCCATCGATATAGGAAACGAGCGCTTAATGGAAGGCCGAAGCAAAAGTATTTGGGTCGTGGCCCCGGAACAATCACTCGTGGTCTCGATAAGGAGGAAGTATATGGAAGGTCAAGGGTTGACGAGGAGGATGCAGAGAGTCGATGTGAGAGCGTAAAGGAAGAAAAGAAAGAAAAGAAAACGAATATGGGGACGTCCAAGTATTGCCTTGGCGTATATACACGACGCCAGAAAGGAAATAACCGCTAGAGAGGAGCGGAAGGAAAACCAAGTTGATAAAACTGCACACAAGTGGTTGAGTGGCTCTCGCACGCCTCCTCTGTGCACATCCTACATATATACTCTACATTTACTCTATATATCAATATCGTATAGCGTAACAAAGTTTCCTCGAATTTTTCCCCTAGCCCTGTAAATAATTTCATTGCAGCAACTTGTATACACTGGCGCATTTTCGCCGCACTCTCTTGGCACTCGCCTGTCGCGATACACAACTCGGACATGCCAGAAACTTTATTCCAGAACAAATAATCTACTGTGATGATGTCCGATGTTTTATTTAATTTTTTTTTGTTGCAGGGAATAACTAAGGAAATAAAGACAAGAAGAGTCTTGAATAGAAACAATAAATCCGGTTGGAAAAGCCAAGAGTTCTAGCTAATCCAAACCTCGATTGATCGAGGTATTACTCTAAGTGACGAGAGCCAGGTGCTGGAGTTGACGATTTAAAGTTTCTAACATATACTATCTCTGTCCTCTCGCCCTTGTCATAGTTGCATGGATGAATCAAGACCGAGACTTCGGATACTATCAAATTCAGAGTTTGATAGTTTCGTGACATTTATCCAGACATTCAAGAAAAATATAATATCAAGTCCAGCCAATGTTCTTTTGGACAAGTTTCTACTGTTACTCGAAGAGCTGTATACCCTGATGGTGTCTGATCTCAATGCCATTCAATGACGTTCCCATTGCGCGCATCTGTTGTTGAAAGAAGAGTTATTCCATTCCCCTGGTATCGACAAGAGTTGTCGTGATCCATCGACCTTCTTCACACCCAGCAAATGACATCGCCTCTGGCACTCATCTCCTTGGATCTAGTCCATCCAATAAATAAAATAAAATAAAATAAAATAAGGAGACGAAGACGAGGGAAGAAGAAGAAAAGTCGATTGGTTGGAGTTATTAACTTTCTCTTCCAAGGACTCGAATATTGAGAGGACTCAAAGGCCTTTGCAAATGATCGAATTTATTTTCTGGACCGGATCCTCATATATACATATACATTGGTGGATCCAGGTCTACATATTTCGAGATCACACTTGACACACACCAGGGCTAGTATCGAGTCCCAGGCAAACTCTGTCGCGTCCTCAAGATAGTTCGAGTACTACTCCAACGTCGAAACTATCGACCGTGCAGCGAGGTGGAGGAGCTGTCCTTACTTCACATGTTCTACTGATGTGCTTCGATATACGTATACGCGAGCATCACTCTTGGGAATCATGATACATCGACGATCAGACTATCTAGTGTCTCACAGAATGACAGTAGTGCCCATCAATACATGACCAATATTATTTTTCTTTTCTCTCAAATCAGTAAGTCACCCATTTGTTGTCTAGCTTCACGAACAAGTTTTTCTTTTGCCCTACTCTCTATTTTTTTTACTTTTCTTCACGTTTATTGAATAAGATAAGGATTGTATTGGACCGAAAAGGGACTTTCTCTATTTTTGATCTAAATTGAATTTCGAAACGTCCAACATACTAGATTTATGTTCTTGAACAAATGTCTGTCTGTTTGTCTGTCTGTCTATCTGTCGTTGGAAACTAAACTGGCCGGGTAATCTTCGGAACGGCTCGATAGAAAAATTCGAAATTTGGCAGAAAGTTATCTTGGATACCAAGGGTTAAACTTATCTATTTGCAATTTCATTCTGACTTCCGCTTTGGCGGAAAAAAATAACACTTGAAATTTTTGATTATATGAAGTGAAGAAAAATCTAGGCCAAGATTTCTTGGCGAATTTTTTTGAATAATATTTATCTGTTCAAGGTGGAAATGAAATTCATTTGGAGCTGACTGCGGAAAATAGAAATAGATGATTACCAGAGAAAGAATGGTAGCCAACAGGCGAGGAAAGCAGACATAATGATTCCAAGAGTCCTTGCAGCCTTTCTCTCACGTTTCATCTTGCTACTGCTGGTGATGGGTGGTTCTTCTGGTTGTGGGTCAGGTGGTGACTGATCCACCGGTGGCAGGTTCGCCAAACCACTCGCAATCCCATTAATCTGCAGATGTTTATTGAGTAGTGCTGCTGCGACTTTACTCCTGAAAGCAAAACAGAGAAAAACAAATAATGAAAAAGACTCGTCAAGGCTTTCCGTAATTGGAGGGAGACTATGGCGAGATATACGATGAAGGGGATCGAGTGTGCGTGAACTCATGTAGGGACTTGGTTCAGTCGACTATATGTCCTCAGGAATTTTCATGACTTCGTTGGTGCATTCTAGCTGACTCAATAATCGCACATCGATCCAATCCAATAATACTCATCGTGCCACCGATTCTACATACATATAGCGATGAAAAAGTGAAGAGAATATGGAGCAGTACACTTGAATAAAGAGGCAAATCTTTGTTTCATTCATATAATATCGCATGGTCATTACGACCTTGACATAGTTATACTACCTACAGTGAAACATATGTTTCTCACGCATCATGGTCAATTGTACGAAAATATACTGACGACTTCCTGCTCTCCATGTCGTCTATGTCAATAATGGTCTCTTTGAATTCTGCATGATCTAGGGGCCTTGGCACTTCTTCTCTAGGCCTTGGCTTCTCCGTCTGAGGATTCACTTCACTCGTGAGTGAACCCCGAGACAGAGCGATAAGCTTGAAGCCTGATCGGAGGCTGAGGCATTTGAGATGACGATTCAAGCGTGTCAGATGTTAAACAGCGATATCGAGGAGGGATATATCAAGTGGATTAAGTCTGTGAAATCTTGGGGATGATAAAATTCTTTGGACATTTATTGTCCAAAAAACTATATATATCTATATGTACATAATATACACACACATACACACACACATATATATATATATATATA
>JABSMT010002369.1:0-10208 GCA_018902335.1 Eumacrocentrus americanus | reverse complement strand
TCTCAAAAACCTTGGGAGATACAATAAAATCTTATAGAACCTTTTTTATAGGGAATTAAATTCTCTACAAAAAAGGTACTTTGCATTTTTATCGTATCTCCCATAGTTTTCTAGATATAATCAATTTTGTAAAATATTTTAATGAAAAAATTATCTTGACTTAATCTTCTTTTACCGCTTCACTATATACAGAATTAATGTCTTTATGGTGGTTTTGGAATCGGAAATTTAACATTCTATCCAATAATAACCTTTTCATTGATCTACAATCAATAGTACATCAACTATCGCGCTTCGAAGTGAAAAAACAGCAAAAAAAAAACAGAACGATATAAGCTATAAGCTGTAAAATAATTTCTAAAACTTTTATATTGCAGCATGGCTTTGTAAAAAAAAAAAAGCTCAAGGGCGGAATGAGAAACGCGACAAAAAGTGAGCGAGAGATTTTATGCCTGTTAGTCGAGAGTTTTATAACCACTGCGTTCTCACGAAACTTGCGAATCACCGCGACGATTCAGTTTTACACGTCTTTTGCCACTTCTACAAAATCTTCTGCACGCACATTAAATTTTATCGTCTCAAAAAATATTATATACAATATACTCCTAACGTTGAAATAAAAGTTTATTTTTAATTAAATAATTTTGTTTTTTTTCCCCCCCTTCAAAATCGAAAAGGAGAAATTTTGAATTCAATTATTGTCTCATGAAAGGGGACGAATGAAGGTAAGGTAAAAGGCGCTAAAATTCTCAATTACATTAATTCGATCCAGCTCTCAGTTTCACACTACAGGCAACTTCCTATCCCGGACACTCGCACGTACACACAAAATCCAACAGATAGAAGTGCTCGGTGGGGTGGAGTTAGTTAAAGGGAACCGCTATTGGATTAGAGAGACACCGTGCCACCTACTCGGTTTACCTCTTCGTCGTCTGTCGTTCGTATCAGCGTCGTTTGCACGTCGTACAAATCCGTTAAGCGAGGCTGCAATAAACCGCGCTTTATTGTTCACCACAGAGAGCTTTCTCTCACTCTATAATATATATATATGTATACGTTCATATGTTCGTATCTAGTACGACAAGGTTGTAAAATACTGTTGGCGACAACGTTCAAACATTTATTTTCATTTTCAACTGAGATAATAAACGACCGTAGACGCTTGAAAACCGTCGCGTAAAAATCTATAACGACATACGTTGCTATTCTACTCCACTAGATCCACTTTAACAGTCTTATTTTCAATTGCAAAAATTTTTTCCCTCATAAATAAGTTATTAAATAATTTTATAAGGGCTTCCGGAATGCATGGGAAGACTTATTACAGCATTTCAGAATTACTGGAAGGTCGTAGAGACCTCTGTTCGCGATCCGACGGCGCGCGAAAGAGATGTCTATGATGCCAAGAAATGTTTATCATTTATTTCTACCTATACTATTGAACTTAGAACATTGTGTAGTATGTCATTAGATAGGAAATTAAATTTCCGATTCCGAAACCACCATAGAAATTAAATTAGGACCTTCGGTTCAGACGTTATGAGGGGGCAAAGAAGTCATCATATAAACACAATTTTGAACGGAATTGCACCAATTCTTTTCGCTAGAGAGTCATTTTGTATTACTAATAAAATAACAATACTTACGTGGCATTGTCAGCAAGCGCAGGCTGCGGCCAAGCACGTGGTACAGGTTCTTCCTTGAGGATCTGTCGCATATCCTGCGGCGCGAAGACGAGAGGCGCTCGCGGATGATGATGAGGCGGTGGTGGTGGTGGTGCAACACTTGCCCCATACAATTTTCGGCCCCAATGTCCCTCGAGCTCGACGGGACTTCCGCCGCCGGTAGTGGCGCCCGCGCCACCGCCAGCACTGAGACCCAGCCATGGTGACCCCCCAGCACCCACGATCGTGGAGCTGGGCAGGAGACCGCTCCACTCGTCGGACCGCGTGTTGATGCCGTTCAGCCACCAGCAGGCCTGTCCTGGACCACCTCCACCGCTGAAAACAGCAGGGCTAAGCAAGATCAGGCTATGATCAGCATTCAATTAGCATTCAGAGGTGTCCGATCAACGACAAACCAAGTCTTTATCACACAAACTAACTTCTCCTAGCACTAGAATCACTTGGACAATGCTTTTGTCCCAGTTCCACACCACGTAGCCACACGCGCACAATCCCTTCTTCATAAACGCACCGTCATCAGGCTCCAGCGCCCGTTGTTGTCATCGGAACGATTCGAAACTTCAGCAAATGTCTTGTCCAGGTGTAGTTCAACTACAGTTTGAAAATAATCACAATCTGAAGCCCGGTTCCGGAGATCTCGATCGCCTCACAAGCCGATTTATTGGGTTTTCCGTGTCCCGTTGGATTTATTCGCGAAACGAGGGTGGCGATCGACGTCTCGATGGTCAGGAGGTGAGGCGAGAGGTCTCCGCCAAGTCCCCAGCCGCGCGTTGCTTCCCGTTACGGCGCCGCTTGTCGAATGTGTCACGGCCGGCGTGCACACGGGGTCCCACGGGGTCGAGGGCGTGGCTGAGCGTGCTGCGCAGCATCCAAGCCCCTTGGCTGGTCACGACCACCAACTGACAAGCCAATCGGCTGCATTACGGATCACCAATCGCTGCTCTAGCTACATCACGCCCACTTCTACAGCGCTGGTGGCGCCAAATTGTGGCGAATTCACGAGTCTCCTGGCATTCCGGCGGCTGCCGCCTTCACTGCTGGATGCTTCACGCTGCATCTTAGCAAGATCCGACCAGATTCATTGATGATTTGGCTGTTAATCTTCAAATAAGCCGATGAATTTCGGCTAGCAAGTGGGTCTGAATGATGCTCAATGGGCAGGTCAACTTTTTAACGATTGAAATTGGTGGGAAATATTGGGAAATGGTTAGATTTGATAATAGAAGTGATCTCGATGCTAGAAATAAGACAGACTTGGCCGTGGGATGGAGATCCACCCCATGAAGGTCTGATAAAAATACTCCAAGGGTCAATAAATCGTTTCCAAGCAGACGTAAAAGTAATTATAGAATTTGTTTGAATAAATTTATGGAGGTGGTTTGGGTTTCAAAGAGCAATCGTGGAGTTAGGGAGGGTACGAAAGCATTCAGAGCTTCTCATTTTGATAAAACGCTTAACTCTAAAGCTTCTTCCATGGTTTCTTTTGCCTCCTAGGTCGTAGTGGAGCACCTCTGGCTTCCGGGAGCGAGTCTATCAAGTTGAGATAATGCGTTCTGTGCCGGGTAATTTGACCCACCCTTCTTTAATCCCCTGCTTGAATCGTTTCTGGACCCAAAGACGATCGTTTTGCATTTGCTCATCACTTTTTCTAGCGTCACATAGATCGACTTCCAAGCTTTTTCTAACCGACTACTGTAGAACGTGTTAGACTCTACGTGACATCGAGGTTTAATGAGTCATTAACGCCGCGACAGCGTGTGCCAAACCGGTTTTGTAGTAAAACACTTTTTTTTCTTCAACTACCAAGCCCTTCTTCTAGCACTCTCAGTGATTTATGGCACAGCTCGGTTGCCCAACGGCCTGTAACATTGCCGCCTTATGGCAATGACACTCTGTCCTGGCAGGCCAATCAATTTAAAAGTATCCGAGGAGCTTCTGTCTTCGTAAATGTCATTTTCAGCATGAACAATATATTGCAACTTCCGAATTTCATTCATATACTTACGGATAATCCAATTTTGAGTCTCGGGATGTAAATAGCCACCCCAAATGATGTCAAATGAACATCAATGCACCGACCAAAATCCAATTACAGTCATGAAGGGGCACTTGGTCCACGTTTGGATGTTATTCCTGGTGCTTAAACCTCCTAAGGACTTAAATAGAGCCAACTAAGGCTATTATTCCAGTTCTAGAGTGATATCCGGGTATTTCTATGTTTGAATGACGGTCGTCATTGGGCTTCCTTTTGGTCGTTGCACATGTCAGCTTGGGGATGAAATGGTCAACAGAGGATTAATATCAGTTTGGATGAACTCCTTAAGACCCTTTATCAATGATAAGCTATCAGTGACCTCTTTCGTAAACTTCGTTAAATATATCCATATGGTATACTAAAACCAAAAAAGAAAACACAATAAACCATCCACTTGGAGTTCTTCGAATGGAGACAAGTGCAACAAACTCATCCATACAATAATCCGAATACACTTCCACCAATATTCGCGGCACATGTTTCGAATGCTTACGTCTATCCACATGTAGTAGGGGATGCTACCCCCTGAGTATCACATATGTCAGCGTGCCCTTCGGGGAGAGCCTGTCCACATATAGTCATCCAACGTGTGCTCTCTTCTCAATTCTCTATAACACACAGACGTGAGAGTACACCCAACCGATAATGTTACAGCGCAAGTGCGGTTCGTTGTCAGGACACGCCTGGCTGCTTTAGATTTTTTAACAATGGACAACCACCCCTACCGTCGCGGTCTGAGAACTCAAAATCCAACTGTTCAATCGCCTCATTTACCATCTATTCAAATAGCAAGAGCATCAGATATTATCATTGTTATCAACACTTTATGTCACCTGAATTAAAAATACTTGAAATGTTAATACTGATTCAGTAAACTCAATTAGTCCTGTTTATTGGATTTTTCAATTTTAATGCAATTTGTATTTCGATATTCATCAAAATCTATCAGATAAGTTATTTAGGATATCTAGGTCAACTAGGTATTGAGCCAGAGGCAGCACCAAACTCCAAAGCAAGCGCACTAGACCGAGCAACAATATGGTATATACCCAGCCACATCTTCGTCACCACGAAGAGGCATTTGGTAGGACAATGCAGCTGATGAGCGCATCGGTGGCCTGATTATAATGATAATGGTCCAGCAGTGCTGGTTATTCACCGAGGAAGGGCGCGAGTCCACCCCAGAGGGGTTCTTTTCTACAAAGGTACGTATAAAGATCAGTATATACCTACGTAACCCCTCAAGCTATACACAGATGCGTTATGCTGGACAGGATCTATTTATCAGAGTGGCTCGTGCCCATCGCAGACAAACACCCAAAAAAAAAATTTCAACAACAGGTTGCACCATCAACGTCATCAGCTTCCTAACTATTTCCCTCGTTCTTTTTCCTGGTGAGTATTTTCAAGTGTGTTACATCCCTTCATGTTTTATTCTTCCGCATATTTATTCCTCTCTAAATATATGTCGCGTCTGTTTCCATAAACCGAATTATTTTTATATCCTTATGGGACATGTCCTGTGTCCCTTTTGCATCAATGATCAGTCTGAGGATGGTCACCGTTCGACTACACTGACCCTTTGTGATTTATGTTATCGGTGAATTATTGAAGAAAAAATCCTCTGGACAACTACACGATAGTTGAAGCAATATTTTCCGATAATTTTGCAATGGATTGAAGGACTTACGGTGATCCTAAGTGTCCGGGTGTGTCATCAGGGATTCCTGTGCGTGCTCAAGCTCGTTAGTCGACCGTTTTGGGGGGGTCCAATGGTCACAGGGAGTTCCATCAGCCAGTTAGTCCAAGTGTAACGATGCATCTGAAAGAGGAAAAGCGACGATATTTCGGTTTGTAGATGGAGGGATGGTACTGACTTGGGTTTTCGTGCTGCCGGGACGAGGACCTCCCTAACTGAGAAGGTATAGGATACCCTGGAGGGTCGTAGAGTGGGCCACGACTTTCGACCTCTTGCACACGCACACATCAATGAGATCCCCAAACGAAGATGTTACTTATTTCATGCGAAAAAGGTCCTTTTTTTAGACATCGTGTGGGTTGAAGTATGTCTTTCAGGTTCAATGATAGTTGGAAATAAAATCGGTGATACGATATAAAAATGATGTGTACTTTTCTTTCCTTATATCTGCATAAATACTATGACTACTGACATGATCAACCAGGGAATAAAATTAAAAATATGATCACGGGCAAAATCAATCCATTAGGACTGCATCTGATCATAATTGATCAATTTCATTTTAGCCTGTCACTACACAAAAAAAAATCGTAAATCATTTATGATTTGACATATTTCCAAACTAAAATCGTCTGATCTTTTCGAAATCATCGGCGATTTCTAATTTACTGTTTTTAGAATGCTATAACCTTTCAAAGTTAATTTTTTTTTGCACATCTGCTCAACTCTATACTTGATATTATCAAAAAATTGTACATATATATTGTTCTCCCCAAGGATGTTACATCGCAGCATCAGTTCATACGTGTACTGGAGAGAATATTCTCCACATCCACCTATATGCACACGTATCTATACCATCCCGAAGTCACGAGGGAATTATCGAGTGTCTGCATTATTTAATCTAGGCGAGCGTGTACACGGGATATATGTGGTGGGTTGTTCACTAATGACTTAACTAGATTAGCGGGCGGGCTAATACCTGCAGACAGGTGGCCCGATTCGTGACGCGTGTCGCGTGAGTGCGTCTCTGTAGATGTCGCTGCAATGATGGTGAGTGAATGGCAAAAGGGGGGCACGTTGCAGTTTGGGCAGAGAACGATAGAATGGAGGGGGCCAAAACGTGTGGGTAAACCACGCACGAAACTCCAGAAGGAACATAGGCTGTCTTTGTCCTTTACACAGCAACGACGACGACGACGACGACGAGACGTATATCCGTTGGATTGCGGCATCGTTCGTTGAATCCTCGCGGGACGCCGCCATCTTGTCCGCGCCACTACTCTCTCTCGATGTCCTCTTTCCTTCCCTTCCTCGAGCCCCTTTGCATAAACTTACGATGACGCAGTGTGCCATCACCGGGAAATCGATGCGTGTGTGACATCGATTTGAGATTCTATTTTTATGTTCAATATAAGTTTACCAGGTCATGTAGACATTTTTCTTTTTGTAAATTAACTCTAATTTAGGTGTTAAGTAATACTTTTAGGTATTACCTAACAAATTGAAGAATATCCGATATGATCTAGTAGTTAGGATACCTGGCTTTTACGAAGGGTAACGGATTCGTATTAAGCCAGCCGTGACAACAAACAACGAGGATATTGCAGGCAATGTGTCGTGCGGACTGACCACGCTGGTCCTGTGCAAACAGGACTAATGTGAGAAATACACACATCTACCACACAGACGGTGGGAGAGGAACGTCGCTAATATTGAACGATCGTCAATTCCTCCCAGTTCTATTTGCAATGAACAATATCCAGTGTACTTAATCCATGGATTGTTGTATGATACATTATAGTACGTAATAGCAAAAATGTTCTTTGATCATTATCCAGCCACGTGTCACGATAAAATCGTCAACGAAATTGGCTCCATGACATCATCATGTTGACGATTCAATAGGGACTTTTCTTCAGTTTTAGAGCATGTCTACCAGTCAATCAATATTTATACCTAATATTATTAAGTAAAGTAAGTGAAAATGAACATTTCTGCAACCTTGAAAAATGATACCATAAACTTCAAATGACTTTATTTTTGGCGGATAATTTCGTGTGAATTCTTACAGTTTTCCATCGCTATCAAGTCAAAATAGTGTTCTTTTCAAAAAGACGTTTGACGCCTTATTTGGTTTGTCCGCAGATGAGCTATTGAGAGCATAAGTTCGTCTGGAAAAAAGAAAAATATGAACCAAATGTACAGTTGAGCAATCGAGTCGAGAAAGAAAGAGTATAACGACACAATCTCGGGCCAAGCAGCAATTATACGATGTATAGGGCTACTGAAACAAGAGAGAACGTCAGGGGAGATGAGTATACAGATATATATATATAGAAACGCGTCCAGTACGGTTGGACGCGTTGCGAATAGTGGTAATTCCGTCACGCCATAAAGGTTGCTTTTTATCGTCTCTCTTACAGTCCTCTGTGCGCAACTATATACTCCCTTAGACGATGAAGCTTTGTGGCCTCAACAGTACTCACCACCATCTTACATTTGTCCGTTTCGAATTGGTCTCGTCTTTTTTTTATTATCACTTTCGACGAATATTTTTATTGTTTTCCATCCATTCCACCGTTTACTATACAACACACTGAAACATTATTATTTTTACAATTTCAGATTTTTCCAGTGGAAATCATTTATCATTTAAAAATTGTTTATTTTTTTTTTATTTAATGGCAACCGAAAGGAGACTATGATCGGGCTTGTAATGCAGCCCTGGGGGCCCGTGTTACATGATGCATTTGGTTTGCATATACCGAATGAACTTGTATTGGTGTATACATAATATTGCAACTACATATATGTATATGTATAAACATATATTCATCGTCTCTGTTAATTCCTCCTCGCATTAATGTTGTCTCTTGTTGTGTATCTGTCGAGACGATACTCACGCCAATTACGTCTATTTGTCCCTCCAACAGTCAATCAATATTTATTTCACATTATGAAGCACAATAATTAAGAAAAATTTTCAATCAAAAAACCATATCATAAAATTCAGATGGTTCCGTTTCTGTCACATGACTTCACATCAATTCAGAACCTTTTTCATCATCTCTGAATACATAATTTCCTTTTCAAAAAACAGGTTTCAAGATTTATATGGTCCGTCAAGAGCTGAGATATTGATGAATTAATACAAGTGAAATTAATCGGTTGAGAGGCGTGTGTTTTGCAAACAAATGTGAAGCCAACTGGTCTTTTGACGCTCACCACGAGCTATAAATGTGTTCAGTGAGCACATTCCCAGTGAGCACCCTCTCTCCACCGATTACAAAGGTCCAGATCGATGACTCTGGACAATAGTACTTGTTACGAAGGCAACGAGATGTCACCAAACGTGAATTAGTATAGTGGAATCAAGACAGGGTTGACGATGATAGAGAGCTCGAAAAAAGGGCTGACTGCACTCATCTATCCAAACAAAATAAAATCCAACTTCGTTCTTTGCACAACGTGCAGATGGACATCAGAATCCAACCACATGTTTAGTCTTCATCCACCCCTGTCATAATTATTAATTTTTATTCCAGGGGTTTTAAAGTCTATGACAGGTTCGGAAGTAACACTGCACTATTAAATTCAAAGTTTACTATCCTAATTAAACCATCATGTTTATATATACTACCTTATCCAAAAGTTTCAAGTTATGATATGAACAATAAGTGTTCTTACATTGCATGAATCATTCTAAAAGCCTCCCTCACTGTAACTGGAGACGATTTACGAGGGATTTGCGTCAGCAATATGATGAGCAAAATCCATCTGGTGGTGATGCACGTCAAGGAAAAGCTACTGCTAATTATTGACGAGGTTGAAGCAACGAAGAATTGATGTAAAATCGATTGGCTAGGTGAAATAGCACATGGTGGTTGGTTACGGTGACTGGATATGCCCACCCTCTGCTCTTTGGATTATGAACTGGATGCCTAGTTGATGTCTATAAAAGCCGAAGTTTGGGTGACCAACGAGGCATCACGACACATCAAGAACCAACAAAGCCTGCCAACTGTTCTAACTATAACAATTTTTTTTTAACATATTTCTTTACATTTCTATTCGACCAAATGGTATGGCTGTCTCCATGGTAGACAAGTCGTTCAGATACACATGAATGACAATAGTCTAGATCCCAAAGTGGACTTTGGAGTCACCAAACAGTGGCTGCTTATTGAAACGTTGTTTTTGTCCTTTCTATCTGATGTCTGTTTATCCATATAACTGTGAAATGTCTTTTCGCACCATGCTCTTCAGTCCATTGTTTCCACTGGCACAACCATTCTCTGTCTCTCCTTTATACCCTATGCCACTTTTGCCTTTCTTATCACGTCCAATATTGCCTGGGCCGCACGTTCGCACGTCGTCTACACAACGTAATAAAAGTATTCCACTGTGTTTAAATGAGCTGGTGGAAATGGAGATGAGCATCAAGATTCAAATCTTTGATCCGATTAACGATAATTGGCAGTCATAAAACTGAGAGACTTACTTCCATCCGACAGATGTGGTTTTTGGGGCTATCACTCAAAGTCTCAGCAGATTGAGTATCTCCTCCTGCTATTGCTCTTGGTGCTACTGCTGATGGTACTGATGATGGTGGGGTGCCAAAGACCTGGCCATTATCACTGGGGGTAGAGACTTGCCAAGGCCCCAGAGAGATTGTCTGATTTTTGAGAGCATCATATAGTCATTTTTACTTTAGGGCACCTACGAAGCATAACGACCTCCCTCATATGTGCATCTCCCATTACTTCAATGTCTAGACATATATATA
>JABSMT010002358.1:0-10209 GCA_018902335.1 Eumacrocentrus americanus | reverse complement strand
CTACGAAAAAGATTCAATAAGATTTTTTTGTATCTCTCAAAGTTTTCGAGATATTTGTAAAAATGAAAGGGTCTAAAATTTTTCATAATTTTTGAGTTTTATCTTCTTTTACCGCGTCATAGGAACTATTTTCTCGTCAATAGTTTTTGGAGGGTAGAACACTCATCTACTTGATTATTAGATGTAACTTTGATAAATTTAACCCTTAAGTCTAGTAGTTTAAACGAAGTTGTACTCTTTAATTGACGTTTGATTGCTATTTGTCTAGTATGCAACAACTAATATCGGTAATCTTAAATTTTTACGATTAACTGTTTTCGTTCTTATGAAATTTAAAAAACATTAAATTCTTATTATCGTTCCAATAACGTCCAACGAGTAGTCAAACAGCAAAAAACTATACGATGATAAACAGCTATATGTTGTGCGTCACAGGTTTTTTATTAATTGACATTAACCTACGTACTTTGTTTACGTCATCAAGTCAGAGGAGTTTCTCAGAAAATCCTTATGCGAAGGCGGGGTGCACGTAATAACCGTACCTCATATAAATAGTTAATAACACCGTAGCGAGGCGTGATTTAAAGGTGTGTCTGAGACAAGGCGGGGAGAAGCGCCGAGAAATCACTTTTAATATAAAAGACTCGATAAATAAAACCATCTTCCTTTATCCTTACACCTCCTAGCACCACAGGAATGTAGTCTCTCTCATTGTGAGAGTTGCTATCAAAGCGCCCCCACCCACTTGTCTTTTCATTTTGCTCTCATGCACAAGGCCGGGGCTTGCGAGGAGCAGAAGTAGAAAGAAAAAAAAATGACAGCGGAAAACTTTTATCATTTCATCTGGACACAAAATATTGCAGCTGTATACTATCTAATTTCAGCCTTACGGCATCAAAGTCGTCTTTAATATTTTACGTTATCTTATATGTCAAACGAAAAATGAAATGTTGATTGGAAAGACAAGCAGAAAGTCTTAAAGCCGCAAAGATCCGCATCGTAGAAGGTTAGAGGAGCAAGTTACCCGGGAGTGGCATTAATTTTGTGAAAGCCCGGAACTACGCGCTAAGTGCTTCCTGAACATGGTAATCCCTCAAGTGCATGAACGATACCCAGAGTCTGGCCTCCACCACTTTGACGATCGTGGTGACGTAGCCGGAACTCTCTATCCGACGACTTACAAATGGTGGAAGCCACAAGATCCCAGTGCTCGCAAGACGTGTGTCTCTCGGGGATTTTACCTTTTGGTATGCAATAGTAGCATTACCAGATAAGATATGCTATTGACGAGTGCCACAGTGAATCCTCGATGTTTTTAATTGTCTAATACAGTGTGCATGACGATGTAGGACCCACGTTGCAACGGTCGTAAAAAACTTTGCATCCTGAATGTTTGTAGATGGTCGTTTAGGAAGTGTAATTTAATAAAAGTGAAATGGTTGCTAACTATATTGACAAGCAATCGTTATTATACACCTAATATTTGCCAGGAAGTTTGAGTCTCACCCGTTCATTCATTACTAATTATCCCTGAAAGTACTTCCCATAGTTAAATTCGGGCAAATTGTTGCTCATATTGCATCACACTTCTGTCTACATCAAAAGTTACTTTGTGATGATTCAATTTACCCTACGTACGCACCTAGTCAATTATAACTACAATATTAGTTTGCAACTTTGGAATTAGTTAAATTAATAAAATCGTTGGAGCTTCATTCCTGCTTTGCGAAGCACGACAATAATCTCTCGGTAAATTTTCGGTGAACATAATAATCTAGGGTATTTTACAAATGGATGCGTGAGCATGCTCCAAATGGTGCGCAACGATGAACGGAGTACCTAATGCGTCGCGAAAGCCTCGTCGATCCCGAGCATGGGCGATTTTTATACTCGGCACCGAAAATAAAATCGAGATCGACCGGAAAAACGTTCGGCCTTGCCATAGCGGGATGGAGAAGGAGTCAAATTGTGCATGTAACAGAGAAAGAGAAAACAGAGACAGGTTTGCGTGAACCAATGTGTGTGAACGTGTTTTCCAGAGAGAAACGAAAATCCGGTCGACGTATATGTGTATTCGACCACGGTGTATACCGAATGCAACACGAAGAGGATCAAGCGAGCCTCCCGCCGTATAATTCTGTTTGTTTATGGTCTAGCCACGACCCGATTTTTTCGCGTAATGGACGCTCGCATCGTGATAAACGAGACTAACCGATTTTTTCTCCCCATACACTCTCTTTCTCCCTCTTTCTTGTTCCTTTTCCTTTGTACTCACGTTCTTTCTTCGTTGACAGTCTTCGAAGGAACCCGTTCAATTATTCTTTTCGATGTAAAACTGCTTCCTCGGTAATATAGTGGCAAGCATCATGCCGATGTCGAACAATCGCAACTATCAATTTTTCATCTTTGGTATCTAAGGTAACTTCTTGCAAAATTTCAGATTTTTCTATCGAGTCGTTTGGCTGAACACTGCACTAATATACTGTGTTTTTTCTGCGGACAGACCGACAGACCGACGGACCAACATCTTGCTAGAATCATGTTTTTCGGTATCTGCGAAATGGTAAAATTGACACAAGTCATTTTTAGCACGAAACCAATACTTTTCTTTTTCACTAAAATGATGAAAAATAAAAATGGCCACAAGAGAGAAGAGCACCAAGGAAATTTAATTTCGTTCGGGTACATCGGCTGACACGGGCTACTATGGTGTTTAAAGGCAGTATCCGGAACACTAAATCATAAGATATTAGAGGGTGTATAGTACGTATACGCTAGAAGGTATCTCGGTACGCTGGCGCGCGGTATAACGCGCTCTTTCCTTCTCTTTTGAACCATCTAGAAGCTGCGCATCACGCGCTCTCACACCAATGGGGCTATAGAACCAATTTTTCTCGGTGCTGTCACCGCGAGTTACGGAGAAACGCAGTCACACCCTCTCGAGCTCAAGCGAGTAAGTGAGTTTTCGCGGAAGCAGAAGAGCGTCTGTGGCGTTTGTGCTCCTTTTTCTAATGCAGTGCGGGCGACATCACCACTGCCACAATCGTACTCGACATGAAGAAAGGCTGCCGGTTTCACTGCTGCACCCATCCAACCAGCATTATATATTTAGTCTCTTCCTACTTTGGTTCACGAGAGATCCAAATAGAATCCTAACAGACACTGATCCGCGGCAATGTTGTGGCAGGCGAAAAGTCTTTTCCCCCGTGACACGATTCCGAAATTGTAAAATAATTATAGCCTATTTTAACCCATCAGAGCAGCGGGTTTAATAATATTACTGATTCGTGAAATTATTGATATTTGCAAACTTGTGCAAGGTGGGCAATGGAATAAAATTGAGAAGGATACATATTAATATTTTACAATACCGACGTATAAATTAGAAATCAATGGAGTCTACTGTTATTGGACAATGAAATTTCCCGACGTCAGTGACTTCGTCAAAGATTTATGAACAAATGCTGCTATTCTGACGTAATCTATTCAGACATCCGTGTCATTGTACGGGATATTAAATTAAGCGCAGAAGAAACTTAATGCGCATTCCATATGCAGATTCACGTCTCCCTTTTGGCATCGTAGCGTTATGCCCCGAGTAATATAGCCTCTTTGTATCCATTTTATGACGCAGGTGCCATAAAGCTGCGCCATCAGACGGACCCGTAGGAGGCGAAGACTGGGAAATCACCGTGCGCGGCTAACTTCACCCCTTCTCTGTTGCACCTCTCCCGTCTATTTCACTCCCTAGTGATTCTCGGTAGTCGCTATTGCACGCTGCTTTTTTACAGCTACTCCCCAAGCTCGCATATAACAGTATAACGTGAAGGTTGCTAGGAATAAAACATCATCCGCCGTAAGTCCCAAAGTGTTTTGGATACATCAGTTGGACCATTAATCGTGAGGTTTACATTATGCATTATCCAATTTTGACGATGACACGTGGGCAGATGGCCTGGAAAAATCTGAATTAGATTGATTGCCGAAGGATTGCAATGTACATTACAAAGACTATCAAGCAATAGCCAACTAATACAACCCATCAGTTAATACGGGATAGAAGTTGCATAATTTTGAAAGGTTTATGGCGCACAAATAAGTGGATCATGAGGTTGTCTAGTCGCGTCGATGTTCTACTTTCATAAGTTGGATAAATTTTTATGGAATTTGTGATTTGTATACTATAGAATTTCGTGAATATTCAAGACTGCGACAGACTCTCAGCTATATATTATTAAAAAGTCTACCTAAAGACCCCAATCGATTTGATATAAGTTATGCATTTATTTTGTGAGAAAGGAAACAGTGGCTGTAAAATTGTACCATGTCCATTGTGACTAGCTTTCCTCAATCAGACCTTGCATCTTTGAGCGCATGTTTTAAAACACAAAAATCTAAAATACCTAGCAAAGTTAGATACATGATATCATCAGGTTATTTGAAGGCATACCCAATGATAATTGTACAATTTACGATCATGCTAAAGCTCTTGGTTGATTATCAATGGTTAGTAGGTAATGTAGAGCAGGCTTGCTTAACAAGGACATGTGCGTCCCCAACCAGCTCTTAGTCGTTTAATTGCAATGTCCCATAGTGCTCAGCCTAGAGTTAGCTCATGATTCTCCGGGGAGCAAAACTCCAGAAACACAAGAACACCATTCGTGAGAGCTCGATCGATCTTTTAATGCGAAAATCTCTTTAGGGAGTTTCCCACGGGCCCTTGAGACTGAGAAGCAAGCGTGCGAGTCGTCGATAGTAAAAGAATTACCGCAATATAAAATCTTTTAAATATAAGATAGTTGTTCTTCAACTTTTTTGTGATAATTTTTAAAAGGTTATGTACTTATCGGTTTATTAATGGACTAGAGACATCAAAAAGCACAAATAGCTACTCGCTGAATATGGTTATAACGGTAATTCAACCCAAAATTATGCTTTCTCTAAAAGCTTTTCGCAACAAGTAATGCATATGGAGTCGAGATGACCATTGACAATTTTAACGGAGAACCTTTTTATATTAGTTAAAAATTCACTAGCACGACCTTTCAGTTTCAGCTTGGATGGATGTCGGCAGTATAACGAACGTGGAAGCAAAATTCAAAAAGCAATTATTACTCCACCTCACAAGACTTCTTTATTTGAGGATCTGAAGAAATCCGTGGAGAACACACAGACAGTCGATGACCTGAACACATACGATTATCCAATAACATCAAAAATTTGATATGTCGATCAAGAAGTAGATGGGAAATAGCTGGGTCCTCCATCAAGGAAGCAAGTGGAATGTTGCTTAGGCTCGAAAATAGCAGGGCGAAGAATATTCGAAGAGCATAGAATGTAAAATTGAATATTATGAACGGAATGAGTAGAAATTATCACGATACCTGTGACCCTCAGATATGTTGACATTCTGAAATCTAAAACCGACAATGGAGAAAATTTTCTACAGAAATATTAACAAGTTTTACTACTGATGGTAAAACATACTACAGCTGGATCGCCAATCGATATTTCAAAGTATTATGATAGCACGAAAAGCGATGATCAAATAATCAAGAGAATATAATTTAATAATAGGCTTTTGAACGAGAGTCCCAGACTGGAATTTCCATTAAACGAATTATTATTGATTGATTTCGTTACAATACGTTGACCTATTTGTGAATTCATTGCAGTGCCCACAATTCGCCAATGTAAACGTCGACATCCGTAGGAAATCATTTGAAAAATTACAGATTAATACATACTGTCGATAATTATATCGTTGAAAAATTCATGATTTATGATTTGATTGTGCTTGTGGCAATCGAAAAAACTGTCTCACGAAGACCACGTGATGAGAGATAATTGACTATGGGATGGGCAGAAAAAGAGGGACAATTTAAGCCACGCGCGGCCATTCGATTAATGATTAAGGCCGGCCGGATGCACTCGCGAGCATTTTGATAAGTACCGGATACATCGGTCGACTGACCATTTATCACCGAAAAGCTCTAGGGTATTTGATTAAAAAATTAAAAATAATCCGGAAAATCAATAAGAGTGTGGTGCCATTGTAAACGTTCACCGTTTAACAAAGTCCAAGAGCGAACAGTGGGAAGTTTTCGTCGGTTATTGATATCGTGACTTAATTCATATCACAATTTCGCGGAATAGTATAAGAATTCTGTTTTTACTATCGTTGTCATACGATCGTCGTGGTCCTTTCTGTATATTATTAAATAAGTAGTGGCTAATAAAGGTCACAGCAGGATAGCTAATAAACTGCTATGGCTTATCCTACGGTTCTATCTCTCCTTCTTTGACCCCTGGCTAGAATGACTTAAGATTGCATTGGTGGTAGGGTACACAGAGCATTTCAATGCATTGGATCTTACTAAGGTATACATACATATAGTCATGCTGGTGTTAATTGAAATAGTCCGAATTCACTTATAGAATGTGTAGCATTTTTGCATTTATGAAATATGTATTTCATAAAATTATCTTCATGTTTAGATTGAGTTAAATATCAGCGAATCAATTAGATTCACTCGCTTGAATATGCATATCCATTCTTCATGATGTCCGTCATTAATAGATAACAAAGATTCATCTATACCTCCAAGACCCCTATTAGGATATGTCAAGAGAGTTACCAGTCGTTAGATGGATTGCCAACGGATGTGTTTCTAGTCATCGATGTCTAGTTGGACTTTGTCGAATGGGTCGATCGATCTTGAACGGTGACATTTTAGTAATTTTCGTATGGCACTACGATACATTATCGCAGATGAATGGCACCACGTCGAGACATAGTGGTGTCTTCGATATAGAACAAATTTATCAACTTCTGATCTGCTCTTAAATTTTTACCTAGCACAAAATATAGGAGACGCGGTCTCATGATGTATGAGAACCTGCAGAATTTGTTGCGAAAGGCCGCAATTACGAGTATATATACCTTTGAGCCATCAGCGTCATGTTGAGGGCGAAACAGTAATGGTGCATGTGCCGAGAGTACGATGTATATCCATCAACAGTGTCAAGTACGACCACGGATCCCGTATGTAGTCAAATCCTATTATTGAGTTGTGTGTATTCCAAATATCTTCCTATCCTTTCGAAATGATCGCAGCATCACTGAATGCGACGGAAAACATGAGATGAAATAACGATGTGACCGCTGCCATCTTCATGTCTCTTCTAGTTATGAAGCCAGAACAGGATGAAGCTAGGTTCACATCGTCATCGTCCATGATTACGAGGATCTCATCACGTTTCTCCCTCTAATCCTAAACTCGGCGAACTGAAAAGCCTGTGAGAGCCTCAGCGCGTTTACGAAGTTTTGACGAGCACGTTAAACGGAGGTTTTACTCGACTCTCCTGTAATGTTGGAGATGCAAAACAGCCGCTCTAGATCTAACGCTACAATATACGAAAATTCGATGCAACAAAAACTCTTCAGGTGACGTGGCAAGATAAGCACCAATTTATCAATTCTGATTAACTTATAAAGTCAGAAATATTCAGTTCTTGAAGATGATTGATAACAATATACTCGTGAGAATGTGTGCAATCATACTAATAAAATCTTATGGGGATCATTTTCACTCAGTGCGGCCATGTTTAAGTTGAGAGTCACGCAAGCACATCATACGCAGCTATAAAGCGCGGGAGAGGAGGCAAGTACGAGAGATAGAGGGCGCTGGGCATGCAAGCGTGCATGTTTACTGTTTCAACGGCTAATGTTACACCCCGCCAATGCAGCCCCGGATGTGTTGATCGTGTCCGCTAGGTCAAACATCCATGAGGCTTTGACTGTGGAGCTATAGCACTTGCGTGGTTAGTGTTCGCAAGAGCCCTAATTTGCTGCTCGCTTTGCCCACCAAGTGGATTCGTCATCCCCTATGCAACATTCCACGAAATCCACTTGCCCTGCTACGTGTATATCTCGACAAACAGAAAGAGTATTTCGACGTTATACTAAACATCGTATCGTCGTCGATCAACGTCAATACGTAATGCATTAAGAACTGTCATTTGATAATTCAAGATCGAAGTAGCTATAAAAGTGGAAAGGGGGATTATAGGGTATCTCCAACTTTTGAGAGGTATCACTCTTCTCATAAACCGTCGGTGGATTTTGCAAATCCGTGTCCTGAAACAACGGAGAGATGGCGGCCGCTTCCAGCTAGGGGCGCCAGTGTGTATCAAAATGCCGCTAATCCTGGGGGTGCCATCCACGCCCAGCTGCAGCTGGGTTCCTCTACCCACTCGACGAGCTAGCGTAAAATACAAACTACCCGGAGAAGTGAGCGGGGCGAGCGAGGACGGTGTGGGCCATCGCGGCATGATTTACTCCTCAAAGTCTCGAACCCACAATCTGTAAAGCTTAGCAAGTCCACGCGGACTGGCGTCCTGTGTGCAGCAGCCTCTCGCTTGGGAATATTAAAACCCATCCGTTTTCGCCGTTGGCCTGCCATCATTCTTTCCGCCGGGTGAATCCAAATTTCATCGTCCACCCCCGCACGACGTTCATGGACAGGGAAGGGAATATCGTTTGGCTGCTAGCGAGCAGTCATGATTTATCTGACCAAGTAAATTTCACAGCGATATCAGTAGAGAGAGAGATGGAGATCGAGAGTAAAGCAGAGAAATAGGAGACACAGGCTTGTTCTGACAAGTAGAAACCACGAGACCTGGTCTGATGTGCGATTGATGAACGCTTTGATGTGAACGACGTGTTTCTGACTGTATATATTGGTGACTTGTTTTGCGCTTGAGCGTAATAATATTGCTATCCGACATTTATCAACGTCCTCTTGGTGATCCTGGGGTTCTGCCGATGAGGAAAATAAATAGACTTGTCGGCGTGGAAAAGTCACGTGGCTATATCAAAATAAAAGTGACGACTATATACAGGACGTATAGGGTCTACTTTATTTTCTAAGCAGCAACTCTACCGCGTGTACGCCATGCGAGAGAAGTCAAGCCCGTACCCTCTGATGGTGTAGGTACTCTTTATATGAACTGGCTCGATCCCCCGGATTCTACGGCAAAATGTTAGTTCCTTCGTTTTTTTTTGTTTCTCTCATGTCACCTTTTTTTGGTCCACCTGGTTGCGTCGTTGCATGATCTCAGACGCACCTCACGTATTCCCGTGATGACGTCACGCATGGTGAGCGCAAAATATAAAGTCACGAGCAGAAAAGAGAGGCGGTAGAAGGTTTATAGTGAACCGCGAAAGGTGGGTACGTCTCGGCCCGGCGCTCACTCCTTCGTTTCAATGTATTCCGTGTGTATATGGAAATGTATGGCCATATAGATAATGTTGCTGGTGGGTGTACTTAAGGACTCGTGAAACAGTCCCTTGGGAATGATGTTATCTTATAAAAATACTATACTAACTGAGGAAGACAAGAAACGAACGTTATACGAGACAAAATGTCGTTAAAATATCTTCAAATAAGATTCAAATGTTTGAATGATATATATAGCATCGCCCAACGACATTTTCAGTGAACTGTGAAATAATTTTTTTGCTTTCCAAAGGTATAGAAAAAGATTCTTCTATTCCAAAGAGATATGACAAAGGACTATTCGAAAATAAGTGATGACTAAATCAACGTATGAATTTATGATATCGAATAAAAGCATCAATATTCTCGAGATCATAAATATTTCATGTTCGCAGATGGTGGCAATAGAGTTCACTGCAGAATTATAATATAAGATAGAGCTCTGTTTATAATTAAGCGACTTAGGGGGTGTCTGAACGCTCTCAGTTCTGTTGAGAGCAAGAGAGAGAGAGAGAGAGAGAGAGAGAGAGAGAGAGAGAAATGATCTCTGTGAAACCAAGCTACGACCCTGCTTAAGCTGAGGATTTTGGTTATAGTGTGCAGAACAAGACGACCCTTTCTTAGGAACGGATGCTTAGTATCCAAGCCTCGTTAATCTTGACCGTTATTCTATCCGTCATCCTTCACCTCTATGCGGTCCTGTCCTGTAAATAATAACATGTCCTGATATCCCTTGAGCTTATGACCATCCGTCAAACAAGATTAAGCAGATGACACTTGTTATGCGAACTGAATACGTATTATTATGGTACCGTCGATATATTTATATTTCAATCTTTTAGATAATGTAATAATATCGACGAAATGAAAAGAAAACTGAATAAGTTTGTAGAGTTGAAATGATGGGAAACAAATGAAATATATATAT
>JABSMT010002347.1:0-10212 GCA_018902335.1 Eumacrocentrus americanus | reverse complement strand
AATTTGGCGGGGATGTACATTGATAAAAAAAGAATAAAAAAGGTCATATGAAAATTTTCCTATCACTTCCGGTTTGGCGGGAAATACTTCGGATCTACTCCACCGACCCGATAGATGCCAACTAATGGACATGATTCACTACTAAAAAAAATCGAAGTCAATTCAGCAACCCAACACATGCCAATTAATCTCCATGATTCACTAGAAAAAAAATCAGATCTACTACACCGATCAGACAGATGCCAACTAATCGACATGATTCACTGGAAAATATTCAAATGAAGTTTATAGACCCGAAAGATATCCAACTAATCGTCATGACCCACTAGAAAAAATTCAAATTCAGTTCAGCGACCAGACGAAGGCCAACTATTCGACATGATTCTCTGGAAAAAACATTCAATTAATTTTATTATTCTAATTAACTAACCTAGCAAGTTTAGTTGATTAATCTGCCAGCCATACTGATGAGTCGAAAAAATATACTACATTTCATTGCCAGAAAGCCGGTTATTATTAGTTGTCTGAACTATTATTTCCTTTCTTTTCTTTATTTTGTGTTCACAATACCTTACTGGTTCGATAAATATCAATGGATTTGCATTTATATTGTTAAACTTGATGAAAGTAATTTTTGGGTAATACTAAATGGTTACGTTCGATATTGTCGTGGCGAATCAGTTTCAATAGTCACCACTCCTTTATTGATTAATAGTCATGGGTACCATTTATATAATCAGGGGGCTTGAAGTTTTGTCATCTGGAACTTGTGCGCTTTGTACGGGCAGTGGAAGCCGAGATATTAGTGATGAAGTCTGACCCGCCTGCAGCCGTAATCAGATTTGAAATATATAATTAGTCAAGTAAACTTGTCCTGGACTTTTAAGTACCTTCGTTTATCAAAAAATTTAAATCAATTATATCAGTTTGATTTGTGGTTTAGTTCGAGATTAATTGACATCTGTCGAGTCGGTAGAGTAGATTTGATTTTTACTTTTCATCACTTTTAGTGAAAAAGAAAAGTATTATATTGTATTAAGCCGAAAAGTGACTTTCTTTAATTTTGATCCAAATAGACTCGAGACGTCCAAAATACCCCAGGCAGAGTGGGGGTAGGAACGAACCGTGGCGCCATCACCCGGCTTTCTGGAAAGCTGTCCCCTCTGCCAAGTCGCTTGAGAATACCTATCTCTATTATTCCTTAATCTACTTAATATACTATAGTAACTTGCGCCGACCAACGGTCAACGCCAGAGTTGCCAAGAACGTATAGCGTGACAGTCGGTTAAACAGGATAACGGCTCCTGCTGGTGAGACAGTAAGAAAAACGTCTGACAGGTTTACACAAATCACGGGGAGACGACACGCCAAATTTCCGATGTTCTCTCGGTGTGTAACGGCGCCTGCAGTGAATGCAAAAAAAAAACGGTTTTCTTTGTTAATGGACCAGGTACGACCAGAGTCACATTAGGAGAATGGCACCAACCATTCATTCCGAGTTGACTTATAATTTCGCTTGTTAACGGTGTTATACAGAGCAAGGACACACTATTTTAGTCATAGTTTAAAGTTATTTCTATATAGAAATTGGATCGAGGGAAAGTTTAACGCCTGGAAGGTGACCTCGTTAAGACTTAGTACAATAAAAAATCATCAAAAATGAAGACTCAGATCTGAAACTTGCTTGCGCGAATCATATCAAATCTGATTGATTCTTGAGATATAGTCAGATTTGACCCTAAGTAATCAAGCTGGGTCAGAACTGATTATATCTGAACACATCCAATCAGATCTGACGACTGATCTGACTATGTCTCTAGTCAGCCTGGATTCTTCCATCTCTAGTACTTATAAAATCCTCAAAAAGACCGATTCTCTGTAAATGAATTCGCCAAGTACATGCATGTCACTACTGTATGCATTTAATTGTTTTAGTATTCACAAAAATGTATGAAATCACATGTAATTGCTAAGCACATTATTTATTAAAGACATTGCGCGTCTAAGTTTCACATATCGACATTATGATTAAAATAATGAATGTTGGACGCACCAAGTATGTTCGTATTGAAAAATACGAGTCTAATGTCTTTAATGAAAAATGTGCTTGGCAATTACATGTGATTTCATACATTTTTGTGAAAACAATCAAATGCATACAGTAGTGGCACGCGTGTACTTAGCGCATTCATTTACAGAGAATCTGTCTTTTTGAGGACTTAAAATATTTTTGTAAATTAACAATAACGATGTTTTTATAAGTTGATAAACAAACTGCCGAGCAATTTCATCTATCAATAAGTCTAAATATGACATGACTTATCGTTAAGTATGTATGCTTGGATTCATTATAATTATACATCAATGATTAATATACTCCTTCACTAAACGAACACATAAAAAAAAACTCACAGACACAGCATTTCCTTTTTTTTTCAACTCTCCAATATCCTCAGAGAATATTTTTCCTTCCATTGAAAACCTAGTCCACACCACTCCTTGTTTAGTTGTTAACTAATTTGGTGGTCAGAGTTACATCAGAGAACGTTCAAAAAACAAAAGACGAATAGTCGGCAAACCGATGAAAATTTCTGAAATATCTTAAATTTGGGCGCACGCCCGTTGCTATGAGCGGATTTCCGATAATATTGGACCAAATCATTTGATTTCGGTCTGAATGAAGAAGTAATCATCGATATACATGGTGTATTCAAGCACACTTCTTCTCAGATCGGCCTATCTGTAGAGGTAATTAAATTCGAAAGTTTGATGTAAACAAAATCGAAGTTCTTTCCTGTAAAGAGACTGGTAGTCTCTTTACAGTTCGAGGGGATAGAGGGGACGTGTACTTAGCGTGAGACATTGCCGTGTCTCTTGATCCCATATTATTGGAATCACTTCAAAATAATAAAGAAAATAACAAAAATCGAAAGGAAGCTGCTCTTATGCGTTTATTCTCAGTGGAGTCTTCTTATAGTCACTTCGTCCACCCTTTCTCTCTGTCCTTTCTTCACCCGCGAACCTCCGCCGTCGTCTGAGAGACGTACAGCTCCTGTTGGAGGATTTATTACGACTCCCCCTAACATCCCGCTCGCCTGTCGAGCGTCTGCGGTGGCTATCTGCATTATAAAACAGTTGCTGCCAATACACCCGTATAAAGCGAAAGAGCCTCCCTCTCATCGCGTCTTTTATCTTTCTCTTCAGCTCTTTCCGTTGCACTGAGAATTAATGCATCGATATAACACGTGAAACCCACACAAAGACACATACTACTCAATCTGACTTCTGAAACTTCATTTTAGTTGGATTAGCTTTTGATTCGATCCCATAATTTTATTGTTGAAGAAACAATGTAATTAAATCTGATGCATTGTCCAAAAATGCAATGCTTACTTCAGCGAGTGGCTTTCTCGCGCGTTCATCTCGATTCGCCTGGCGATTCTCATGAATACTGCAGAAGGAGATGGCAAGCAAGGACGATCGTTTCGAAGCTATATACATGCGAGAGAACTCCTTCGTTGTCATTCTGAGGTTTACGGACGCCATCAGGATCGAATCGTATTTCGAAAGGAGTCGCGCCACCGCATCAGAGGGACAACGAGACGACGATCGTGTGTCGTATCGTTTGTAAGTTGACAGCCACAGTTCGTCAATCCAACCTCTGAAAACGAGAGGCTTTCTTCAGGAGCCATCAGCTTCATCCTTTCTTTCGTTCTCGACGACCCAGCAAAAAATAGGCTGTGTGTTTTAAACCGATCTTTCCCCGATGTGTTTCCTTTCTTGGGATAAATCAAAATCTCCCATCATGAGTCCGCAATTTTTTTCTGCCCAAGTACCAACAAGCATCGAAGATGTATTTAAACTAAAGATTTGATGAAAATTGCTTGTTAGACTATTATAGATAACATAAAAAAAATCGTACCCACCTAGAAATCTGTTGTTTTTCAACAAAAACTTTTAGCCTTTACACACCATTACTTTCTGCATTTCAATGAGTTATCTGAAAATAAAAAGAAAAATCATTGCGTCTGCAGCAACACATCAACAAAACTCACTCACCAAACGCCATGAATCTCGATTGGCGAGAAGTCTCACCAGTCAAAGCGCTTGCTTGTCACTCGGATGGGCGGAATCGCTTCTGTCAGTGTCCAAGACAGTCTCCTCGGTATAATCCGCTGCTTCTTCAATAGCAGTCTCTCTCTCTCTCTCTCTCTCTTCTCTCTCTCCTCCCCTTCCTCTCGCATCGCTTTCGTTCGACTTGCTTTGGATTCTTAAATCGGTAAACATATCATACGGACTCCCGGTTTGTCCCTTGCACACATTTTTAGCCAGACGAGACGACCTCATGCTGCGTTTACATTTCTTATACATTCCATGCCCATTTGATGGGCGAAGATGCTCAATGCGTTGTTTTAAAGACGATTTTAATTGTTCGCCTAATCCAATATGGAGCAGTTGCGCGTTAACAGTACAGGATAAAACTGGATGATGTCATACCTGATCCATGCTGACTCGACATAGTCAGATGTGATGTTAGATCTGATTAGATATTGTCAGATATTAAATCAGATCTAACTATTTTTAAAGCGAAACAAAAACAGTAGTAGTATGATTGAGGACACCAGATTCCTAAACCATATGCAATGCAAGCATTTGGAATTACAGTATTTTTGAAATTGCATATCGATGGCGTAGAATCTAGACCTTCTGTGTCCATTTTAAATGAACGTTTCTAAATAGCCCCAGGATGATGATGCAATTAATTTCAAATTGATTCACTATAAATTAGAGTACCACCAAAAATATGACGTGGGAGGTTTAGATTTCGCCATCGATATCCATCATCAAGTTCTGTACACCCTCGTACAATGATTCAATGACCTTCTTTTCTGTATTCAGGTTACAGGGAGACAGCATTCGCCTATGCAATCTCAGCTGCTGGTGTCGCACATAGTATTGCCAGAGCATGCAGCATGGGACGTCTAATTTCATGTGGCTGCGATCCCTCAAGTTATAAGGGCAAGGTACCAGCCAAGGAGCGCGGTACTCACTGGAAGTGGGGTGGATGTTCCCACAATCTCGAGTACGGCATGGAATTCTCGAGGCAATTCTTGGATTCTAGAGAAAAGGCAGGTGACATTCAATCGTCTGTCAATCTGCACAACAATCAAGCTGGACGACTGGTAATTTCATTTTATTAAATATATTTCCATAATTTTCATTCAATTCTCCAACTTATGATCCATCGTGCACGATTTCTGTAGTTTCACTTGCCTTCACGTCGCGCAACAACAAAGTTTATATGTGGAAGACGTTGGAGCTTGAATACAGAACACATAAAAAAATCCAACAAAGTGTAGGAAATAAAGACGAGAGAAAACGCGGCGAGTGGGAGCAAAAAAGGAATGAAAGAATACAAAAAAACTGAAGTGTGTGGCTCCCCTTGCGTATACCCAATGCCTCCGTGCTCGCTCTCGCCTCGACGTTATTAAGACGAAGCCCCGGGCCGGACCACCCAACCGTAGACTCATTAACTGTTTTGTACGCGACACCTCTTTGTCTAAGGGTAACCCTTCTTCCCAACCTGTCATCCTTGGCAATCTTCCTTCAGTCTCACCTTCTTCACTTTCCCGGGTATGTTCTTCCTACAGGTTCACTCGCTGTGGTTTGACTTTGCCTTATTGGAGAAAAGTGGATGATGCCAATTAGCTTCATTTCCTTTGACAGAGTTAAACGGCCTGCTTGGGTACTAATCTAAATCTGTGCTGACTGTGAGGCTTATTGTCATCTAATTGTCATATACATTGTGAAAAAAAAAAATTGTAGAACGGACGGGAATGGAATTGATTTTTACTAAGCCGTACGGTTGCAAATAGCTTCTTTGTATGCAATGTATTCACCTAAATTCTTTGGTGTTTTCAGGCGGTGGCAAACAACATGCAGGTCCGTTGCAAATGTCACGGAATGTCTGGCTCGTGTGAGCTGAAAACATGCTGGAAGGTGGCGCCGGAATTTCGGATGGTTGGTAAATCCCTCAAAGACCGTTTTCGCAGCGCTATTCTAGTAGCCCAAAGTAATTTGGGTAATGTAGCACCACTCACCAGGTTACGAGGCTCACGGAGACGTCGCCTCGATAGACAGAGGCAGCGAAAACACCGACCAGGTCGCGACGGAAACACAGGCAGGAAGAGAAAGCCGCGTGACTTGGCCAAGCAACTGTTCTATTATCAAAAGTCACCGAACTTTTGCGAACGGGATCCTTATCAGGATATTCCTGGCACTGCGGGACGTAGATGCAACAAGACAAGTCCAGGCGGTGATGGGTGTGCTTCACTATGCTGTGGACGAGGCTACAATATTGTCAAACAACGCAGAACTGAGAGATGCCGGTGCAAGTTTCACTGGTGTTGCGTCGTTCAGTGTCAAAATTGCACTATCGAAGAGTGGATCACTGTCTGCAAGTGAAATAGGTCTATTTCTGCCCCATTAGGGAAGCTTATAATGAAGAGTATATAAAGACAACTCGATGAGAAAGGGATGAAAATTGATTATGACAATCTCGGGAAAACATGATCAGATATAATTATATTAAATCAGATCACATTATGTAGAACTCAGATATAATCAGAGCTGTTTTAGATACAATCAGACTTGGTCAGATACAAACAAATCTGACGTAAAATCCAGATCTGATTTCAGATATAAAGTCAAATCTGTTCCAATTGGCAGATCTGTTTCTACATCAGAAGTCATGTCGGCTCTGATCTGATTTGATATGGATCGATCTGATTCCAGATCTGAATCATCTAATGAAACATAATTAGATCTGATGTACCTGATCCAGACTGGCCAAATTATCAGACCTAATGCCAGATCTGATTAGATATGGTCAGCTATTAAATTCGAAAATTTGGCTAATCAGGTTCTAAGTAATCAGACATAATCAGTTATGATTAGACAGTCACAGATTTCCATTCTACTTCGATCTGATTGTATGTAATCATTTTTCCCCGGAGTGAAATAAGAGAATTCAAATAATGAAAACAGTCAAACATTAGTGGGACAAATTTGAACAAGCTACATTTACTCGCAATGTTGCTGGAGACTTAACTAAAACCTGATTGTATTTCTTTTTGCTTGATAGAAGTCAAAGAAGAAGTCATCATTCAAAAGTCAAATATAAATTTCGACTGATGAAATTTGATTGAACGATAATAAAAAAAAAGATGTTTGCAAAGCAAAACGAATTTACTAGAGACATAAGAACTTTAACTAGTGATGAAATTGTGCATAAAAGACAATTACACCGGTATTAAATTATAGCTTGGCTAAAAGTCGTCACTTCCGTGGTGGCCGGACTCTAAGTTTAATGAACTTTTAAGTAATTTATTTATAACAAGCGCCTATTTAATATTTAATTCAATTGAATGGTCAACTGTAACACCTCTTTTGCAGTATTATTAGAAACGAAAAAATCATTGTGTGCGAGCCGTGAATGTATGGCGGAGTAAGATAATAAAAGACAAAGGAAATAAATAATGTAATGGAGGATATCCACGGTGTCGCAGCGAATGTCATACTATAAAATGCGTACAATAAAAAAGTTCCTTCACGTGTCGTGTATCTTTCTCAATTGACTGTCCATCCTCGATCATCCTTATTGAACACTTAAAGATCACTCAACTGTGTCCATACGTACCTATACATGTACTGCGAAAGGCGACGGATTTTGCAGATTCCCAACAGCGTGAAATCCTGGGCAGCCAATGTCTCTCGCTCTCTCTCTCGTTCACTCCCTGTCTTATTCTTCGTCAGCTCTTGGTCTGTTGACAACGTCCAGGTGCCGGAAAACGACCGTCGAATTCCATTGGAGGTCGCATCACCTGAGGGTAAGCCACTTGCAGCGGCCAATTACACGCGAGAATGAAGACGGGAAGGAGGATGAGATGAAAAAAAAGAACACGGTTTTACTGACGTAGAGATTCCGCTTTGAGTATGTACTTAGGTATGGGTATCGTTTACAAGGACCTTTTTCCTTCTTAAGTCTCAACGATCATTTTCTTCATGCACGCGTCCGGATGTATATTGTCCATGCAGCACACTTGAGATCATGGAAGAGGTATCTACCTCGGAATCCAGCTGGAAAATGACGTCAACAATGTAACTAAGCATGGTCGTTTTACATTAGAAAAAAGAGCTGACAGACATTCAGGACAATAAGTAATATCAAGGTAAGTTGATGATTTTTATTCAATGAAAATTAATGCATATTTAAATATTGATATTCTTTTCCGTAAAATTCGTTATTCCTTGCTTCGTAAATGCTCAACATTTTTAAGATTATATTAAAAAATCTGAATTCTGTGGTTTTATTGACCAGAGCATAATCAAAAGATTATTTAAAAGATGTTCGATAAGGAAAATTTTCATAATCATCTAAGCATTGGATTCAAAAGGTAAAAAGGATGTAGGACCATCGATAAAGAGGGATAATCCACTAGAGCAATTAGAAAGATCTCTTATCGACTTAAAGAGACTCCAACCTGAAAGTCGCTTCTCGGAAAGTAGTGCTATTATAATCATAAAAATAACTGGTCTCTTCAGCATCTTTCATAATGTTTATATCATTGTTCACTTTTCATCGAACTCCACTGCTGTCAGGATAACGAAACAATAATGCAAATATAACGATTTTAATATAATGCAGACTTTTAAAAAGATGAAATAATAGATATTAAATATTTAAACATCGACGAATCAACTCTAGTCGGGGCAAATTTTTCTTAATTTTGGGATGGGACTTTTTCATAGCGTTCCACATCTCAGGGAAATTTTTGGACAGGAGTTATGGACAAGGTAGGATAGGAGAAGGATATTCTCGATATTACTCTTCTATATATTTATTCTTCTATATATCAACTCTTCTACGATTTCGCGATTTAAAATTATTGTTTCTGCGTTTCTTGATTATTGTTTACTCTCTCAAATCGAATCAGCAAAAACCGCTGCAAACCAGTTATTACTTACTGTTTCGCAGTTAGAAGTATATGCAAAACTGAGTATTTCCTCATTAGGACGACGTATTCAATTTGGATCGCGCGCCACATGAATCTAGGAAAATCCAGACCGCTCGGCGTGCGTCGATGACGCCCTATCAGTGCGTCAACGCCATTCATCGATTATCGAAGAATAAGGGCATCGATTCACAGGAGAAGGAATTTCGGCGGACAGGCTCGCATCGCAGCGCGTGTGAACGCCGTTCGTCAAATCCAGGCCGGACAGTTTTCGAGTAACACGTGATTCTCGTGCTTGAATCTCATCTAAAGAGTCGAAGTGTGGCCACTTAGATTTTTCGATAATTATTAATTTATCCTCATAAATTGCAAAAGTCGTATTCGCGAGCCATTTTTCCGTCATCGCCGAGAAGCCAGAAGGTCGATTGTCATCATCAATTGTAGTCTTGGTAAGCGAGGTGTAGATTCCATTTATGTGTGAGCGACGAATCCGCGTGATTTTCTCTTATTTCGCGTCGTCTGGAGGCCGTTTTACGTTCGTTTTCACCACGAGACTTCATCGTACCACAGGGACATAAGAGTTATTTATTGATTTACTTTAGAGTCATGCAAGCCCCTGTATAAATTCCTCAATTATTTTTCCATAATTATTTTGTTAGAAATATTCTTTTCCTTAAATTTTCGCGTTTCTATTTCGTCCGTCGCTTCGAATCCCGGAAAAAATCCCACCGGAAAAAATCTCACTGGAAAAAATCCCACGGAAAAAATCCCACCTAAGGTGATACTTGGGGTGCTGGAGAGCCATGGGAGGGGGGTGTGAGATATCCAATCCAATCCAAATCTAAATCTAACTAGGGATCGTATTTCTGAGCTACTACAGTAGATTTTTAAGTTAGGGCATTATTATTTAATAAATTAACAAGTTGTTCATTTTATAAAATTCTGTTGATCTATTTGAAGTCAGTCCTATATATCGCGAATCCTGACGCCTCCGTACAGCTGAGCACCGGCTGACGTTTCACGTTTATTCCTTGTCATCCTACCTTTCCCTACCCGTTGGTCCTTCTGAGGACCTGGCGCCCAACATATACCTTTCCTCCTTTTTCCTTTGTAATACTTTGTCGTTTCCCCGTTATTTTCAGACGCTCAGAGTACGTGAGTCCGTTTTCCCACGGATACGTCACAATATATATATATA
>JABSMT010002336.1:0-10213 GCA_018902335.1 Eumacrocentrus americanus | reverse complement strand
TTTAATATTTAAAATTCACTATTTTTTGTATCTTTGAGTATATAAAATAACACGTAGAAATAGTATATTGGCATATACCAATATACTATTTCTACGTGTATGCCGTATGCTATATATACCGTATGCTGTGTATCATGTATGGGTGAGTTATACAAATCCGTCGACATGGGCATATGCGAAACGGCAGTTTCGCATTTACCCATGTCAGATATTTTCCTCTCAAAGGTTATGCATACCACAGGCAGAAAAATATCTGATCTGGGCAAATGCGAAATTGCCGTTTCGCATACGCCCATGTCGTCAATACTCTGCTATTTATAGTAATGGTATAAATAGTATAGTATTGTACAGAATATAGCTATTATACATGGAGAGAATTTTTCAATAATTTTTCATGTGATACTCACGATAAAAATTACCGTGAAACACAGTAACCCCTGGGACATCATGGCTGTTCATGATCTTTTACCAATAATGTAGAACATTTTCTGTAGCGCCATAAGTAAATTTTACCGTGTAACACGGTAAATTTTTACAATACTGTCGAATGCGACTGACTTATCACACAATGACTTGGTTTCCATCGCACGCTAAATGCCGTATTTAGCTGTATTTATAAATGTCGACATTTATAAATTTCGTGTTATTTTGCGATATAAACGACTGAATTACTAAATGTCGTACTTAATACCCACCAAAAATAAAGTTCGTGATGGAATTATCGGTTTTTATCGTAAAATAACACGAAATTTATAAGTGTAGACATTTATAAATACATCAGCTAAATACAGCATTTAGCGTGTGCGATGGAAACTCAGCCAATGCGGGACCATCGACGCGGTGTCCGAGGATGCGAAGGATTTTACCGAACTCCACGGTAAAATTTGTCCGATCCCACAGCAAAATTTTAAAATTGTCCCTGCATCTTTTTTGTTCGGTGTCATCACATCAAAAAGATACTGTACTCCACGGTGAAAATCAATACAGTACTTGTTAAAATTTAACTGTTTTAGAAAATTTTATATTTTAAGTACGGTATTATTGCAATTTTATTTTGGCATATTTTCATATAAGGAATTTTTACCGTTACACCACGGTAAAAGAGAATGTGCTGTGCCTTAAATTTTACTGCATTTTTTGAAATTATTCTAAATAAAACCGATATTATGTTAGGCAATATCACGATGTCCCACGATTACTGTGACTTTCACGGTAATTTTTAGTGAAAAATTCTCTCCGTATATGAGTTATGATAATAACACATGTGATATAGGAAATTCGGTCTCTCAACCATCGATTCTAGAGAGTTTCTCATATTTTTGGCATACCTATAATGTTTTCATGCCGGCTATCTGTATTCTGAAATCTTTTCAATTGTCTCACAAATATAGGGTAAATGCGAGGTCTACTGTTTACCGAACTACTAGTATATTTAGGATTTCATCCTGGGCCCCATCCGCTGTTACGTATAGAGAGCGGTATCCTGTCTCACGTGAGACGAGTAGAAGCAACCCCGCATACTTGTCTCTTGATAACGTCAAATGGTACCGAGTCTCTTGCTAATTCTTGATTCTTGATTCACGCACCGGCAGCGTTCCCATCCATACAGCCATGTCTCTTGATAACATTGAGCTGCTAGCCAGCACAATGTCAAATGTTTGGTCAAGGTCGTACCACTTCTCTCTCTCTCTCTCTCTCTCTCTCTTTACTCTCTCTCTACTCTCTCTCTCTCTCTTTAGCTTATCGAGAGGGGACCATAGCATTATGTGGTAAACGGCTCGACGCGAGAGTGTTGTTCATAAAGTATGCAGAGAAATTGTTTTGCACCGTAAATGAGAGATGCCACAGCTTACCGCATATGCCTGAGGCACGTGTGCAGTTAGGCGATAGCACATCGACATTTACACACTCTCAACAAAAGGGACACACGTATACTTTCAACCTTAGCATCTCGTGGCTTCATAATCTCACGTTGCCTCGTTGCACTCACACATATCCATTGAAAATATGGTATATAGATATAATATAGAAACATAGTCTGCGACCTCTCTGGCATCCCAGCAAATGGCTAACTCTACCATCGGTACTATAACAAAATATCACAGTCAAAATATCACAAACAACATATCATGCGATAAATGACCAACCAGTCGGTATATCACAGCCAAACATGTCAAGCGACATAACATCAACTAGCGTGGATTTAATAAATAAATATAATTTGAACATGGATGACTGGGTGCGGGTTCGGGTGGCTTAAAGGTAAAGTATCCGACGCGAAATTGGAACGTCCGGATTCAACCGCCGGGTCGAAGCCACTCGATTTTTTTCTCGATTTATATCTGTTTATTAACATGTATATTTATTTATATTAGTGTTTTTAATTAGCTGTAAGATGGACGGTGGAGGTTACAATAAAAATAATAAAATTGGTATGATATTTAGGCGGGTAATGAGTAGACGAGTGATCAATGGATGTTGACCAATTGACATTGATCAATTATTATAATACTCTACCGTCACTGCAAGAATTGTATGAAGAAAAACATTTTGTCATACTTACCTAAAAGAAGGACCAAGTTCCATTACGTTTGTTTCGGAAATAAAGGTTTGTGATTAAATTTAACACCATTTGTTTGGTCGGTAATGTTTAATCATCACATACCTGGAATCACAACTTATTAAAATTTCTCTCCAATAATATTAATCCACAGACTATCAATCATCTGAGAGGGCAAACGAAACTTTGGAAAGTCAACAGAGTTATGCTACGATGAGGCGCGAGATTCGAACGCTACTGAAGGCCTCTGTTCTGAGAGATTGCTGGCGAACTTTGTCATCAGTGATAGACTTAAGACACAGCGTGTATAGCCTGAGGAGTGTCTTTGTGGTTGGGATGCCAAACGTGCCTGACGAATATTCCCAGGAACGTCTTGAAGACTGAAAGACGAAACAGAGGATTTCGATGTATTTGCCTGATGCTCTGTCGCATTGTTAAACAGAAATTATACAATCTGTTAAGTCGTCCCGGGAAAATCAATGCTACGTCACAGCTGATGTCCTAGTGGCTTATGGAATTAGGATTGGATCTTCCTTAACATAAAGCATTAAAGGAACAACGAATGATTTCCTCTACAATAATTAATGATATATCATACTATATTAATCAATAAATTATTATTTTAGTTTCTGTTACTTTTGAACACTGAAAGTACTCTTGGACACTATCATGAGGAAGCCACCAAATTTAGGATACATAAAGGTCTTAGGAGGTAAATTGGGTTAGACAAATATTTTGGGACGAAATGTGAACACAGTCGGGATGACTTTACCCTCGCAAATTAACGGCGAGGGAATTTGAGCGTGGCCGAAGTAAGTTACTAGGAGTTTTGGATGACCGAAGGAGTATATAGAAGCCCAAAACTCGGTGGTGAAGAGAGAGAGAGAGAGAGAGAGAGAGAGAGAGGAACACACGGCGTCAACTAATACGAGGTCTATAGCTTGGTTGGGCCTCCAAGTTGGCTTTTGCCACCCTCAGATATAGCTCTAATAATAACGAGACTTCTTTAAGGCTTCGTGGTTCACAGTTGTACTGTAAATCCGCAAACTTCGGACCTACGACTGCCAAGGCGAGTTAAGTACAGGAGAAGTGTTGGCTTGACTGTTGGTTACTTCTCAGTTATATCTATTTGAGTAAGAAGAGTCTATAACAGGTAAAAAAAATTATGATTAATTGCTGAAAATTCTTCTTTATTTCGGAATAAAATGGCGTATAAAGTGAGCATCAGCATGGACTCCAACATGGACATTAACATCAACCCGCATGTCCACCTGGAGTTAAGCATGACTATCGTGGTATATAATATAGCTAACAAAGGGCTTGGAATTGGTTTTAATCGAATATGTTTCCAGCAGAACCACGTCCAAATCAACAACGTCATTCTGATGGAGTTATTGTACGCTTCCAGTCTTTCCTCTTTGCTCCAGTAAATAATTGAGATAATGAGATTGATTCGTTCAATAGTTCGAGGGCGCAATACCCATATATACTTGGGGCTAGAAAGAGAGAGAGAGAGAGAGAGAAAGAGAGAGAGAGAAACGTCTGTAGAGGAGAGAAAGGAGGGATAATTGAATACAACTTGATCGAGCCGCGCGTTTCCACCCCATTAAATCGAGCTTAAACTCGAGCCCGAGGGAAAGGGAGTCGGGCTTTCTCTCTCTCTCTCTCTCTCTCTCTCTCTGTCTTGCATGTTGGCCTTTCTGAGTCAGGCTGCTGCTGCTGCTACTACTACTGCCGACGCCGTGCGAGAATGTTTACTGCTGGCCCAGCTGGGGGGCCAATCAGTACAGCCCCCGCTCAAAGCTATACAACCGTACAATGGAATCGCGCCGGCAATAGCTCGCCCGGTGTCGTTATATAGATGAATTATTTCCGCATACCGCTTTAGTCTCTCTTCCCCAAGGCGCTACAGGCTGGAACTTTCCTTAGTTCGTCATAACTTATGGGCATTATTCCTATTAAAAAATTGATATTATTGGTTTGGAAATGTTGTCATTATTTAGGAAATGTTTTGCCTTATACAAAAACCTATAAAGAAATTAATTTTGAGCACTTTAAACATGATAAGATGGGATCAAAAACTATCGACATCAATAAAAGTCGTACCTTGATTTTTTATATTTGCTTTTTTCTAAATATCAAAAGACGCGGTAGCGTCTCATGATAAGTACACGCTCTCCCTTTACCCCACAAACGCGAGAGGCTACCAGTCTTTATACAGGAAAAAACTTCGATTTTGTTTACAACGAATATTTCAGTTTAAATGACGTGGTAAATATGCCCATTAGAGCAAAAATATGCTTGGATACACCGTATATATCGATGATTTCCTTTCGCTTAAGACCACAATCAAACGATTTGGTGCCATATTAGCGAAAATCTGCTCATAACAACATCGTATGCACCGTTTTTAATTAATATCAAAATTTCTCAGAAAGTTAAAGGACAATTCGTCCATTGTTTTGGCAGCACTGAAAGTCTCAGTCCGGCTAAGAACATCATTCGATGTAACTTCATTTAAACGTCAACGTGATAACACTGATAACACGTGAAGTTTGCTTTCCCATACGAAGTAGTATGAAATAACCATATATTAATTAAACAACTATTCGACAGATCAAGTTATGGGTGTAAGCCCTGATCGGAGAGTCGCCTGGAAACGGCGTCCTCTCCACACACGTATACAAATCGCAAATGCGCAATTACTATTAAAAACGGGCTAAATACCCACAAAAAAGAATAGTTTACTGGCATAGCTACGGCTAAAGGCCATATTGGGGCATAGGAACCCAGAAATAGAGGGAAAAAAAGCTCTGATCGAATGCAGTGAATATTAATTTTTAACACGATGGTGAAGGGATAAAATATTCATTGGCGAAAAGTTCAGGACAAAAATACGATGAAAACAATTTACCGAGGTATTTTCAAATATATTTAGGTTTTGTGCCAGTATTATATTGTGTCATTTCATTTATACAGTTGAAAAGAAAAGCAAACCGAACTTTTACCGTGCTGCTCGAGGAAAAATTATCAAGTGCAGAAGAAAAAGTGTGTGAAATCACAGTCTTTTTTCTTCGCGGAGCCGTAAAAATTCGGCACAGGATGGTACATTTAAATAGTCGTATAAAGTATAGAATTAGGTTTCTGCTTGGCATTTTTTCACCCACTAAAATTTTACCGTGTTGTTTAGTTAAAATTCACTCAGTTCATTGTAAATTTTTTTTAGATCTCGTGGCAATATTTCTTCAAATATCGGTAATAAAACGCCAAATGCCACTTCGTCCCACGAATACTGTGATAACATAGTAATTTTTCCCGAAAATTTCTCGCCGTGCAAGTAATTCATCCCATTCACATAATAGATCCCTGATTTCGTCATTAAACCATTCTTTGCTCTTGTCCCGTTCTTTGATTTTAATTACTTTGTATATTATCTCTCTGCGTTGACCTGGTGGACTCGTTGAATTTGAGTTTTCAGTATATCCTGCTCGCCGACAAATACACCAAGTTTCAAGGAGGATGATGGAAGTTGGCCAGAGCGAGATAGACAACTCGAGATGCACATCGGCCTGGCACGGAAGTTGACCTGGATCAGTACTGAGGTAAATTGTCTGTCCATCTGCGGCCTTGTTCAATGTCTTCCAGACGTATTTATATTGTAACAACAATTCGTTCACCAAACAATTCATTTAATCTAGATGAGACTGCACGAATAAAGTGTATATGTGTTTGTAATTGCCAGGGATCCATTCTACAATCTCCAGCCTCGGTGGATGTTTGATCCAAGTCCAGAATGTCATGGTGGATATGTCTGAATTCACGCAAACCTCTCGAATGGTACGCGAGAGAGAGATAATGGTCAACTGATGTCAGTTTCTCTCGCTCGTGTGTCATGGATCGTATACATATGCATGAATGCGCTTCGGAAATCACAATTCGAGGTGAGCAATGGCTCAGATTGGACACCACGGACAGCGTCAAGGGTTGCCATCGCGTCGCTCTTGCGGACACGTACAGGAATTCACTGTGTCCGCAGAGTAATGCGACGAATGGCTCGTGCGCTTGATGCTAACGCGTGCCTCTCTCGGTATCCATTGGAATATCCTTTCAATTTAGAATGCACCATATCCCTGGAATCAATGCCAACTATTAACGTTTACCGAAGAGTCTTCGTGCATGATATCTGAAAACCACAATGATTATGAATCTGTATATTTCAAGCCATCTAAAGCTATTCAAGATCGTATTCATACCTAATGGAAGAATAGGCGAATGGAAAATTGACTGTGACAACAGGGTTTATGTTGGTAAGCTGATGATCGCTGCTTTTAGAGGCGATCCGACGGCTTTACTCAGAGCAACTAATCCCCAGCGAAATACTCCCAGCTCCAGGATCAAATACAAAAGTGACATTGATGCAAATCTTTCTAAGAGACGAGAATTTTTAAAGAAAAGGGTTTCGCCAAAGTTATCGTACTTACTAATTCATTTTTGGATGTAATGTATGTGTTTCTCTTCCCAACGAAGTTAAAAGCATCCTCAAGCAAAAGTCTCATGCATGATGTGATATATAACTGGAATGAAGATTAGTGCGAAATTCTATAGAGCTCTGGGGAATCGGTGAAATCATGTAACTCTAGTCCTTGAGTATGGTTAGACTCGGAAGACTGAGATTAGTTTTGGCCGCAGATAACGCTGGAGTTCTACCCGGTTAGGATCACGAGCAAGCTTATATACGTCCACTCTTACTTTTATTCTTCTTCTTCTTCTTCTTCTTCTTCTTCTTCTAACATTGGCTAATGGTGAACGAAGTCCTGCTCAAGAAAAAGAGACAGATCAGTTTCGTTCTCTCATTCATCCCATAACAAGTTTGATTATCCGAAGCTCAAGCAACACGAGGAGACGAATAAGTCGGTGGATGGACGGATATTGTGATCCCCGGAGTGCAACTAGCGACGCCCTCTGGCTCTGTCTGACGCTCGCAGCGCGATATTACACGGGGGCACAAGACAGAGAACAAGCGAACAAGACATATATATATGTGGGATGCGGAGAGAAGGTATAGCACAGAGAGACATCCAAACTAGATCTCTATCCTCACTCGGAGTTAATTGCCTCGCCAATGTAGGATTAGCTACTGGTGCAGGCCAGGACTTAGGCTTCAGCTTTCTCCCAACTAGATATACGAATTCAATCCGAATTATATCACCCCTAGGTTTATGTAGCAATCATTTGTTAATGATTTCTTTTTCTTCTAGGGGGAAATCATTGATAAGTCACAGAAGTAGTTTTGGAGTTGCTCTGCCAGGACTAAAAGCCTTCAATTTATCAAGTTGAATCAACCTGTGGCTAATCACTCGTCGGATATAGCCAGCAAAGAGACCCGTAAAAAGACCAAATTGGCTATCGAACGGCCATTCTCGCTCTCACTTCAACCTCCCCCCTCTCTCCGTGTTGGTTCCACCCAAAAGGCTCTTTGTCTTACCTTGTGTGTACATGGAGTTGACTATAGATGCTGACGTTGAAAGATGAAGCCGCTCCTTGCGTGTGCCCAGCATGATATAGCACCATCGGAACGCCCTGATAGATCCAATTTACAGAATGTCCTTCCTACCAAGCAAAAGACAATTTTTAACTCCCCCAGGGTTCTCTTCAGGACTACGTGTCATTGCGTACGTATTGGAACGCTACACCTTGGAATTTGGACAGCTCTCAGACAGCGGACAAAAGAAATTGTTGATTAAAACTCAAGAAGATATTTAATTTGGAAGTTTTCAATATGGAGTCGATGATGCCATTGATGAAGTTGCAACTTTTCCAGGGATTCCCAAAGCTTTTAAAGATGATGGAGGGTTCAACTGATATGGCGAATGATGAGTCTGTCTCGTGACAGTGACATTAGCCATGTGAGCGCAGCTGGTTCGACGATTAATGGAAAACTTAATTATTGACCGTAGATCGGGGGATTTGTACGTGTTTTGGGACGAGCTCAGTGGACCTAAACGGCGCGGATCGCGCGTTATAGAGGATGACCAACCAGCGCGGGATGTACTTGACGTATTGCTCGAGTGATCGGATATCGATTAGGGCAATGGTCGCGGGGCGTATGCCCACGCCACGATGGGTCGTAACTTGCACACACTCGATGCCCGTTCCGCTAATTACCAAGGCGAGGATTCATTGATGCACGACTAACCTAACCTCTCTGTCACGTCACATAGCTTATGACAGAGGAGTCCAACGAAATATATTCCTTGAGAAGCTTATCGATGAATTAGGACATATTAATAGCAGCTTTGATTGATTGATTTATTGATTCATGGATGCAAATGAGAGGTACTATTATGCTTGGCAATAGGAAACATCTTGAAGAAGTTCCAGTCGACTAGGTGCCCTCTGCAGTTTAGTTCACGAACTATGTGCCAAAGAACTATTCGAGGAAGGAAGAAGTTATTGAGATGTTTGTGGGCCGTTGCAGCAGCAGCGGTGCTTCTTGAAGAGCATCGCTGAGAATTATATTGCGTTGGAAGCTGAGCTATCTTGCGGTGAAGATACATTCCTGAAAATTTTCAAAAACTCATTAAACCACAAGTAACGCACTAGGAAAAAATAATTGGGTTTCATGATTATATTAGATTAGATTGTTGCTGATTTAATTAAGTCTAAAGAAACTACTCTGCCGATGTGAGATTAAATATATTGTTTACATTTTTCCGTTATTTATCGTTCCACCCTCTCTTTCACATATGTTTGTTCAACTTGCCTTTGTCCTTTCTTTTTTCCACAGCCGACTAAATATGAGAGACACTGAGGACAAGAAATACTATATATACTATACTATGTACTATGAAGTAACGAAAAAGGTCGTCCCGGGACGGAGGGTGCAGAGAGTGAAGAACTGCTGTGTTTGCGGAGCTAAGTGACACTAATTGAAAGTTCAATGGTGGCATATCGATTACGAGGAACAGGAACCGATAACCAAATGTGTGCACATGTATACAGCTAGAATTCAATCTCAAGGCAACTGATGTTTTGCCTCGGTAATTAGTTCCTGGCATATCATACTCCATTACGTTCATACATTCAAATGATGAGAACATGAATACTAACTTGATGATGATCGAAATCTCAATAGTCTGCTGCTGACATCAGTTACAGATTTCATTCAATTATCGACAAGGGTCAATAACAAGAGGTCATACTACTAATACTATGTATGGGTACAATGCTATATAGGCTGGAAGAAACAATCTTTTGGAAGCATCATATAGCCTTGCGACGAGACGGTCCTGCTGCTCTTTATTCTCTTCGTATCTTTCGCTCCGTAAGTAGCTCGGCTTAAAAGGCTTAGATAGAACAATGCTGGGAGAGACGGGCGCGTAGAATTCATAAGCGCCTATCTCCGCCATTTTTCCCTCCTAGAAATTATACCTCAGTATTGGGGATTCTCCTGTTGGTTGCATCAAAAGGATATTTCTGACGTAATTGACCAAAATTGCACAATGTATTTTATTTTTTGTAAATGTTATGAAGCTAAATAAAGTAGAAAAAATTAGCCGAGTCACTCAGCTTCGACTTTCCATCACTTTTTTGACTTAGGGCATATACAAAAATATCTGAATGACTGATTTTTTGAAAAAAAAATAATAATAA
>JABSMT010002325.1:0-21184 GCA_018902335.1 Eumacrocentrus americanus | reverse complement strand
AGATTGAAAAACGACTTGAGGGCGTGTCGCTTTCGTCTTGTGACACTCTATCCAGCCGTGAAAAAGCTTGAAATCCCTTTTGTGCCTAACCCGAGAAGGGGCGAAGCCCCAAGAGAAACCTTGCAGCAGTGTCCCACGACCCTTTGTAACCTCAAGATATTTTTTTTTTCAGTTTCTAGTAAATCTAGTAAATCTAAAAAATGTTTTTCCCCTACTTTCTTCTAAGACGGAAAAAAATTAAAAACAAAAAATATTGGTCGACTACGAGAAATGTTTTGGAAATATTTACGATCGCGAAATCTCACGGTCGTTTTCCCTTGCCCAATGAAGAAGTTAGGCATGCGCCAGTCAAGATGTTCTTTGTGTCGAGCGCAGAAATAGTTCGGGGCCACCCCAACCCCCTGAGTCACACACGGTCGTTCGTGTTAAAATCTCAAGAGACGGGAAAGACGTGGCGAAAAGACGTCCAAGAGAGATACCAAGTTACTCCTCTTAGTCATTCATCAGTTGGCCTGCATTTATCCCATGAAAAGTATCAGCAACACTGAAGAATCAAAAAATATATATTAATAAAAAGATGAAAGAATACAATATATTTTACTGGCTCGATTTGTGTCTCTGTATTGAGAAGAAATACTAAATCTCCAAAAATATAGATGCAGAGGAAGAGCGTGTACATACTTGGGGCGAAACGCTACCGCGTCTCTCGATTATATTGAATATTTTCAAGGCAAACGTGTCACGCTTGAAAATTGAGCCTGAGTATCATCCGAGACTCCCTTATACATATGATAAACAAGAAGGAATGGATACCAGGGTCTCTATGACGTTAGAAGCCTCGTGTTACGGGTTCGACCGCAAAGACACCACCTCCTATATGATTGTAATCTAAACAACAATCTTTAAACCCATAAAACATTTAATTTACATCTTACATTGCTTCCATGTGTTTGAGAGACCTCTAAAAGGCTTGTAGCACATGGTTCCAGTATTGTTAAAGACCGGAACCTTGAGCTGTAAACCCTAGAACTTACGTTGAATTCTTATGTAAATGTTCTATTAGTCGTTTCCCGTATTTTATGCAGGTGGGAAGAGTCAAACATTGTTCTCCACGAGAGCCCACTGCTAGTATGTAGTCTGTCGTTTTATTTATTTTCTCATCCGTCGAAGAATCATCTCGGCACTCAGGAGAATATTCTAGGGGCTCAACGTTTATTTATAAATCTAGCTTTCATGGGGAAGAAGCAATACAACATTGCAATATGATTTCATCTAAGAAGTTGTGCTGGCTGATGCATTGCACGAAATACATATATATGATTTGTTGGCGCTTATGCAAAAGTATATAAATATACAAAGCACCAGACATTACCGGAAGCCAGTTACACTAGGAATGGTATAACTGTCGTCTGCGCTCCAATCAGATACTCGTTGTGACACGTCGCTTCCTCGGGAACACGAGAACGTCCATGCAATTATAAACTTCTCTTATTTCAATGCCTTCGTTTTTTATTGCTTCCACTATCGATGATTCATATTATTAACCACTAGTCTTATGCAATCGAAAGCATAAACACCTTTACCTAGAACCTAAATCAATTTTTCATTCAGCAATAATTTTAAAAATGAATGGGACAGTTGAATATAACTAGTAATAAATATTTTAGGACGTGGAACTCCATGAAGGGACCATTCCAGCTGACGCATCAGAGGTCTCAGTCTCCCGCTGTCGTGAGCTGAGGATTCATTCGGGCGCATTTACGGGCGGGGCTCAGCTAAAGCGAGTCCACGTGACAGGAATCCACAGTGTGGTGGCTAAAAGACAGGCCTTTCACAACATCAGCTCTCCCAACCCACTCCTGGAGGTCTCCGAATGTAATAAGGTCGTTCTGGAATCACACGCCTTCAAGAATGCTCGAGGAACACTCTCAGTCTCTATATCCAGGTGTAAACACGTTGAGATCAAGCCCAATGCTTTTTCCTGGCTCCTGAGATTCTCAGTTCGTGAAGTTCCAACTCTAGAACTCTCCAGCAATGCCTTCCAGTTCGATGCACCACCCTATGGGCGTCATGGACCAGCAACCAAGGTCTGTACATGATTCTTTGATTCATTAGGAATATCTTTGATGACTTGAACACGATAGTCATGAAGTTGTTTTGTTGGTTTATTGCAGATTATGTTCCATAGCGTAAAAATTACGGAGTTGCCAAGCTCAGTATTCCCATCAGCAGCTGCTGAGATCAAAATGGATGACGTCTGGACCAGAGTCATTCGAAAAGATGCCTTCTCTGCTGTGACAATCCTAGGAGTCATCATTAGTAATGCATCAATTTTTGAAATTGAATCTGGAGCATTTAGTGAGCAGACTCTCATTCCTAACTTTCAGTTTGTTGATGTGAGACTGAAGACCATTAAGAGTGGAGCTTTTCGAGCAGGATTTACCAACTTTACCATTCAGTATTCAAGGTAAATATTATCATACCTTTGATTAAAGCTTGAAGAAAAAAAAATAATCTTGCTATCTAATAATATTTTAGATTCGACGAAATTGAGTCAGGAGCGATTGACATCTCAGCAGCAACGGTGGCCTTCAACAACAACGAGTTCCAGCGTCTCCGGAAGAAAGCAATTACTCTAAAGGCGTGGAGTCGAATTGTCATAGATGAAAATCTCTTCAAGGTCCTGGAAGAGGATTCAATTATAGCAGACGAGATAGCAAAAGCAACACCAGAATCCCCTGAGATTGAATTTTCCTTCCGGGGAAATCGTATCAACGAGGCAGCAGCAGGCTCTCTACGTTTTGTCTCAGTCAGTCAGAAGGTCAGTGTTGCCAGGGTTGGCAATATCTACTTTGAAAGAAACTGCAGCTGTCACATGGAGGACTGGATGAGAGAAGTCACTGGGAAGAACATTTCAGCTTCTTGGATGGTCGATTCAAGCTACTGCGTTGCTGGAGACTATCTGGAAGAGTGTTACAAAGTCCCGCAGGGTTACTTACTAGTGAAGAACTTCACTAATACCATTTGCACTCCTACTGATGAGATTACATGCAAAGAACACTCAGAGAAACCTGCTCCAAGTGTCAGTCCTCCCAGTGTCGGTCCTCATGTCTATCCAAGACAGAATAGTTACTTCGACGTGGAAATGAGCGATCCAGAGCAGTTGGAGAGAGAGAAAAGGCTAATCGTGATTGTCTGTGTTGCAGCAGTCTTCATTGTGGTAGCCATAATCTTCACGTCTGGCGTTGTCTACATGCGAAGACGTGGAGTCTGTCCCAAGTTGTCTTCAGGACCTCTCATGAACTTTGCCAACTCCTGGCTGTCGCCAAGCAGTGGAATGACTGCTGCCACCTCTGCCAGGTCCATCTCCAGAATGAGTGTCAATGAGTATGCTGGGCTGAGGCCAGAGACTAGGATTCTTGATGTTGAAAGTGAAGTGACACATCAAGAAGACTTGGAAGCTAATGGATTTGCTTACACTGAGAACAAAGCCACTCAGACTCTGCCTGAGGAACTCACAGAGGAGTATCTGAAGGAACTGAGAGAGAGGCTCAATGATCCTGAGAATTATAGCGAAGCCAGAGATATGATTGAGCACCTCTACGATCTGATTAAGGTTGAGGAGAGCTGTAACAATAACAATGACAGAAGACCAACTTCTGCGACTGAAGAAGAGAATGCGTACGATGTGATTGCACCGAAAATTCGAAGACCAAGGACTCAAAAGGCTTCAGTGAATGTTGGTACCAGAGTTCCTTCATTGGAGAAGCTTCTACCACTAGACAGGATCGACAGACCTCCTATTGCCGAGTACACAGAGCCGAGGGACCAGAGGACGAGTGATCAGAACCATTTGTATGCAGAATTGCCTGGCGATGAGACTGTACCAAGCACCAGCAGACTGTCTCAACCCATCCTGGCTACTCTAGCTGGAAGAGCACCTCTACCACTGCCTCCAGACGTTGTCAATGACCATCTCATCAGTGAGAATCGAGAGAGGAAGTATTCAGACCCTGATAATCTCTATCAAGAGGCTCTCAGATCGAAGGAAGATGTGTCCAAGATGGGTCAGCAGCAGCAGCAGCAAAGACCTTTGAATTTTCTAAAAGCTCTTGGGGATAGTATTATGGGCACAAAGGGCAAGAGACCTGTGAATTCTTTGCTTTGTGAGTATGCAGACCCTAGTGATGTTACTTCACATCTTTACTCAGAGCTTCCAGAGCCGCAGGGGACGTCTACGCCTGCCAGTAAAATGGCTAATCGACCACTCCCCACTAAACCTGATCAGCAAAGTGTTATGAATTTGGCCAGGACGTGAGGAGCATCACGTTGAGATTATTATTAATCTGACCAACCTGTGCCAAACTTGTCTGTGATAAAACGTGTGTTTTCATCTTGAAGACTATTCGAGTATTGTTTCGTTATCTGCTAACTGTGTCTGACTATGAAAAAAAAAAGAAAATATTACAAGTGAAGCTGTATGTGTGATTAATTTTTTTTTTATCAAAGAGAACTTCGATTTGAGTGTTGCAGGATTAATTTATAGCTTGAAGTAAGTGCAAAATGAGTGACTGAATTGTCTCAATTGCCGTTGGATCACATCACCATATATTTTAGTAGGTCTCTACAACCACTTTCGAACTCATATTAATTTTATAACGAACGATTATACATATTATTATAATTCTAATATAAAAAGCAATTTGTACCACGTATATTGTATATATATATTTGCTTCATGAATTATCATTAAAATCACGTTGTTATTATCGACGAGAGAAAATAAATCTTTCTTATTTTAGGGTTTAAAGACCCTGACGATTACCTCGACTGATGCTTCCTCTTTTCTCAGACACTTAAAGACACGTTTATTTTTGAATAAAACGAACGACAGGAATAGTTTATACTCATGTCCTTGTGTCAGTTAATTTCCTTGAGGAATTTCTTTTCTCGTTTAGGTCTCTCGTTACGTGTTTCAATGCAAACAATTGTGTTTTGCGATACTAAAATGGTGGAAAGATGAGGATTTTTGTGGGACGAAGAACATATAACGAAAGATATTCTTGATTTCAGGGCGTAACCGGCGCGGAACTATGTTTGTACAGAATGCGCGACGAGCAAATGGAGTGAACTAGTTGCAAGAAGGAGGAGCAGGCGGCTTGCTTTGCAGCTGTCGTCGAACTACAACGTCGTATTTTCTCGAGCGTTTTCAAAAATTTTCATTCAACTCTAATCTCTGAACCACCCAACGACATCATTTACCTCTTTAAAAAAAGTTCCTTTGATCTGTAGGCCTAATGACTTTGAAAAAAAAAAAAATATGCAGAAAAGAAAAAGAAAAAAAAATGGCAAAGAGAAAGAATCTTTACTTTAAGTATGAAATGTAAAAAATTTAGATGTTTATCTATTCGAATTTTGTTAGTACTCCAACATCCTTAAATGTAAATAAGATGAATAGAGATAATTAGGATTTTATTTTGACTATTGATTGACACTTATGACAGCCTGTGCTCTCTCTTGAACAATTTGCTCTGTACGATAAACTTTCCAACACACGAGATAATCACGTGCTAGCTTAAAAAGCGTGTAGTAATTCGTAATGAGGAGTAGCGTCATGGAAAGAATTTGATACCATTCAATAGTACGAAGAAGAATGAGCAATTGAACTGCGACTAGAAGTAGTTGGAGACCCAGAAGAGAACACAGAAGCATCGTTGGATTGCTAAATAACGTCTAGAATAACGAGAAAATCTATCAATTTTACAGTAAAGCGCAATTTCGTTTAGCAATACGACGTTTAAATGTGGCGCGTAATGATGGTTGAAATAGAATGAAAAATAATATATTTCTTACATAAAATCTGTAATGACTGGAATTCCCAGGTTCTGCAGCAGTACAAAGGCCCTCTGATCGGTATAATTCTTTGTTGTGCTTAACAAGAGACCCATGGGGCCAAAGAACACCTTCATTCCATATTTGTGTAGGTATATGAACGTTTCTACCCTCAATTCTAGACCATTTGCCCAGATGAAGAGCAGCACGATGCAGAACATCACAATATCTAGTGTAAAATACATAATGTTCGATAATAAAATCTATAATTTTTATATTTCTTCTTTTTAATTCAATGAAAATCACCTGACTGGATAAGCTTGTGCAAAGTGTGCACTGAGACGTCCCAACCAGAATAGAACGATGTGTTGAACAACCCAGGTAATGTTAAAATGAAGATACTGTGGCACAAATATCACTGGTGCTATTCCACAGACGTAAGCACTACCTGACGAGGCAAAAAGTGCTCGTTTTAATCGACGATTAAAGTCGGAACGTAGACTAGATACCTCTGCCCTTATTGATGATGGATTTAACGAACAATTGTGCAAAGGTTTATCTGAAAACGACCAAAAAAAAAAACGAAGATTAGAATCATTAAATGTCTTGATGACTCTTTACAATACAAAAGAATTAATTTTTAATCATTACCAAGCAAGAATTTTGTCTTTCGATCCTCTTTTACGTATAAAGGCGCTGTCGAAATATCGAAAAATGGTGCAATACTCACTCCAAACATGAGAAAATAAACAGAAATGCTTCTGAAAATAGAGAAAAAAAATCATTTAATCACTAAAAAAAATCATGTTATCATAATTATAAAATTTAAAATGATACTCACGGATAGCATAGATAAAAGACTTTCATTGAATTGTGTCTTTCATTCATGTAATAGAGGCACCAAATGAGAATCGACGCGACAATCACGAGTAAAACAATCCTGTAATGAAAAGAAAATAAGTATTTAATTTGTAAATGGTGAGGTGGCTCTCTCAGGCGATACATATTTTATTATTTGTGATCTTTGTGCAAAATTAATATTTCTATTAGTCAACAAACGTTAGTTTTCATACCTCATAATTCTCTGAGCAGTTGGTAACCATCTTGCAGGACTAATAGCATCGATAGACCTTCTCAAAAGTGCATAAAGAAACCTTCTCGCCACCATCGTGACGATAAATACAAGCAAATAGGGATCTATTAAATAAAAATTCTGCAAAATACAAAAAACACGAATTAATTACTGACTATGTTTAGAAACCTTTAATAAATTAAAATCAAAATGGTAAATAAATTCTTGATAACAAAATTCTTTAACAAAATTCAATAGTGAAGCGGTAGGAGATAACTCAAAAATTACGAAAAATTTTCGACACTTTCATTTTTATAAATATCTCGAAAACTTTGAGAAATACAATAAAATTGCATTAGACCTTTTTCGTGAGAAATTAAATTCCCTACAATAAAGGTCTCATGCATTTTTGTCGTATTTCGCATAGTTCTCGAGCTATAATGAATTTTGTTTTTAACCAACTGTTATTTTTTTCACAAAAAAACCATTCATCTAGATTTTTCGAGATAACTCGAAAACTGCATGAGATACGATAAAATTGTAAAGGACATTTTTTGTAGGAAATTCAATTCTCTATAAAAAAGGTCATTTGCATTTTTCTCGTATTTCACATAGTTCTCGAGATATAATCGTTTTTGTAAAAGATTTTAATGAAAAAGTTATCTCGACTTATCACTACTAATTCTGTAGTGAAGGTGCGGAAACTGGAGGTAGACCGCACATAATACATTTACCTGAAGATGTTAGGACATAAAATGTTGGACATAGTTTCTTTTTACCATAGAATACTCATTGTAAGACTGTGGAAGCCACCAGATAGTCTTATACAGATTGAGAAGCTGAAGACCGGCAGCAATGATGGAGATACCAAGTGAAAGAGCTTCAAACATCAGTTGTCCATCGACAGGAACCGCTGGAACTGGCACATGCTTTGGTGCCAACAATCCCCCATTAATTGGCATATCACCAATCCTTTTTTCATCCACATTGGACCCATTTGTTGATGCTCCATTTGTTGTATTGGACGCTTGACAAACATTCAATTGTATACGTCCTCCTGGGGCATTTCGACTTGGATTTCTCCTTGCTCCAGGCATATCGTAGCGTGCATTTACGATTTTATTGTACAATCATCCTCAGAGATTATTAAATATCCTTTTTTCCTCATTTATTTTGTCATTTTTTTAGGTTAGGAAGGTCAATAATACAATAATTGTTCAACAAAATTTTTTTTGAGGTTATCTTGGTGATTGTTATGCTGAATATTGTTTTGATGGGTTTTTTTTTACCTTAACAGGATTTCTTGGACATTTTCCTTCAAAATTCAATAGAAAATTCAATTTTCCAAGTCACCAAAACCCATATGATATCAAAACGAATCCAAAATCAAAACGTAAAGGCGATAAATTGATACAAAATGGCCGCGTTCATGAAAATTCGGCTTTAAAACTGTGAATGCCGGCCATACGCTTTCATAACCTCAAAAAGCAATTGATAACCATTATTGTCAGTGTGACACAATAAATAATTGTTGTTTTTATTAATTGTCATGAGTGTAAAAGACATTTGGGATGAAGTGGCCCAAGCAAAGCGCGAAAAACGCCATGAATTGGTGTTGTCAGGCGCGGGAATTTCAAAAAAAATCGCCGAATCCAATCTAGACCGGAATATCTTTCTCTTGGACAATCTCAACTATCTGAGCATTAATCAGACTTGTCTCGAAGCAATTCCCGATGATATTAGACAATTGGAGAATCTAACAACACTGGTTCTTCATTCAAATAAAATTTCTTCCCTACCAACAACAATAAAGCATCTGACTAAACTCAAAGTTCTTGATTGCTCTCGAAATCAATTGGAATCTGTTCCAGACGAGCTTTCACTGCTTCAACAACTGATAACGGTCAATTTCAGTTCAAATTTATTGTCACAATTCCCAAGTCAAGTTCAAAATATTAAATTAACATTGCTTGACTTGTCGAACAATAAATTTGAGACATTTCCTGATATTTGTCATGCTGAATTACTTCATCTCGCTGAGATTAGATTCAATGGCAATAGAATCAATGAAATTCCATGGACTATTTCACGATTAGCAGCTCTGAAATATCTTGATTTAGCTGATAATTGCATTGCCATTGTCCCTGGCGAATTGGCAGACTGTCAGAAGTTGAAAGAATTGAACTTAAAAGGCAACAAATTGACTGACAAGAGATTGTCCAAGCTCATTGATCAATGCAGATCGAAGCAAGTCCTTGATTATGTTCGTCAGCATTGTCCAAAGTCGGAGAATAATTCTTTGACAACTGGTAAAGGCAGTAAGAAGGGCAAGAAAGGGCAGAAAATCTCTGAAAGCGAGTCGACAAATCAAATTGATAATTTAACTCATAAATTACGAATTCTTCGTGTGGCCGACGACAATCCTGCGATTAAGATCACTGAAAATGTGAAGGCAGTTCGGCCACACATTGTTGCTTGTATTGTCAAGAATCTTACATTTACAGAGGAGAATTTTAAGAAATTTATTCAACTACAGACGAAAATACACGAGGGAATATGCGAAAAGAGAAATGCCGCGACATTGGCAACGCACGATTTAAACTTGATTGCTCCTGGTAATTTGAAGGATTCCTATTATCTTTCTTTTGTATATGTAATATGTTGGGGGATGTAATTTGATAATTTTTCTTCTAGGTGATCTAACGTACACAGCAATTCCTCCAAAAGAAATGAAAATAAAGCCATTGGGTAGAAATAAATTTTATTCAGCTGCAGCACTGTTTCAGCAGCTTCAAACCGAGGCTGACAATTTGCGACGTGAAAAAAAGCGAAATGTCTATTCAGGCATTCATAAATACCTTTATTTAATTGAGGGAAAGCCACTATTTCCATGTTTGATTGATGCAGCTGATCAAGTGATTTCTTTCCCACCAATTACCAACTGTGATGGCACAAAAATGAGTCTGAATACGAAGAATATGTTTATTGAAGTAACTAGTGCTACTTCTCAACAAGTCTGCCGGTAATGTGGCATTTATTCTTTATAATAATGTTTTATTTCGATCGTTAAACGATAAAAAGAGATAAATCAATGAAAAAGTTTCATTGAAATCGTTCACAAAATTTATTATATCTCGAGAACTCTGCGATATACGCTAAAATTGCATGAGATCTTTTTTGTAGAGAATTTAATTTCCTACAAAAAAGATTCAATAAAATTTTGTCGTATCTCTCAAAATTCTCGAGATATTTGTAAAAATGAAAATGTCTAAAATGTTCGATAATTTTTTACTTATCTCCTTTTATCGCTTAACGACAGATTTTGAGCTGATACAAATGTTTAATTGGTTTATTGTTTGTGTTAATAGAAATGTATTGGATGAATTCCTGAAGGAATTGATAATTCAGGGACTGGGATCATCAGAAAACCCTGAAGAAACTGCTTGTCATGATTTAAACATTGAACAAGTCAAGATTGTGGACATTGAGGGTAATTTGAAGCACATTTATCCATCGAGGACGGACCTCATGTTTGAGGACAACAGTGTGACAGTCATAAGAAGCTAAATATACTGATTTTTGCCCTATAGATATAGTCAATACCACGTTTAAAAGTCTTTGAAAGATATATTTAAGTATTTTGATAAGATAATAACAGACTGGCTCTGTACTTGATAAAAAACACAATAACTTTTTCATTTCTCACGTAATAATGAACGATATTCGATGAATTATTATTGTTTTGTATTTTTTACGACATCCCAATTATTTATTAAAGTTTTTCGAGAACTTTTACGACTATTTGAGCCTTCTGATACTGATTCCAAGATTAATTGTGTAGAATTTTCATTTTTAGGATAATACAGAACTTTATCGGTTTGTCTTTTCTCCAATGGACGTGCACATTTCTTCTCGACTTTATATTCCATTTTTCTGTCAAGAGGAAGCGGTGGCGATGAATGAAATAAATTTTTCAATGATTTTTCTTTATTACTTCCAAATCGAAGTTCACTATGGCTTGCAAAATAGTTAGATGTTCGAAGATGTATTTGCTTTCCATTGTCATCGTTTAAAATTTCACCTATTGTCGTCTCGTCATTATTGTCGCATGGTTTCCGCTCATTTTTTCGAATTTTTGAAGACCCTGCATCAATTTGAAGAGAGACATTTCCCTCAAAAGCAGGCGAAACATCGGTTTCTTCAGGGAAAACTTCATTTTCGATATCAGGAATGAATTTTCCCCTTTCTTGAGCTTTCACTAATGCCATTTCTTGACGGAAACAATTATCAATATGATTCTGATATCTTCGCGAAGCTTTTCGACGCTGTATTGTATACGTTTTGAAGGAGTCTATCGACTCTGATGAAGTCTTAATGATGTCTTTACAATCAATTTCTTCTTTTTTAAGCTCTGTAATACTAGAAATGCTTGATGACGATTTTTCATTTTGTAATCTTTCTTTTGTTGCTTTTACAGACTCAGAAATATATTTATCCGATTGAATGTACGATAAATCATCTTCACAGCTTCTTCTTGTCCTGTCTAAATGAATTTCCTTTATGTCTTGATCGTTATCTCTGAAAACGGGATATTGTTCGATGCTGGAAACTCGGAAATAGGGGAAATTGCATCGATAACAAATTAAATTTCTGTCGAAATTCCCTTGAAACTCAAGAGTTTCATCACATTGATAGTTATGAAGCTTTTCTTCACCAACAAATTTCTTCAATAATCGTTTCAGTCTCGCAGTGACCTTTGATAATTTCACACCAGTATTCTTCTTCAATGTTATGCAATAGACATTGTCTCTTGGTCGATGAGAACTGCTTCCCGGACATTGTTCAATTGGCGACAAGGAAGAAATGGTATATTTGCAGGGATCTAATGGGAAATGGTGTCGAAAAGCAATATCTGCACATTCTGTTTGGGTTGGACTAGATTTGAAGTCTCTGTGTGAAGTCAAAAGACTTTTTGAAGAGTCTGTATAACTTTTTTTAGGATTTGTTCGATAAAAATTCTGTGGAAATTCGTTGGCTGTTTCAATTTCTTCATTCTGCATTTTTCTTTTACTCTTTATTCTCTTTTTCTTTTTCTTTTTGTCTTTGTCTTCTTCCTGACATTCTTTTTCCGGTATTTCATGACTTTTCCATGGATCTGGGATTCCCTGATTTAACGACATGCCAAATCTTTGCCAAATATCCTTGGTAATTTTGAGATTAGTACATTGCATCCGATGTTCCCTCTCAATATTTCTTCCTTTACGTTTGCTGCAAACCTCATTGAAGACTAAATATTCTTCCCAAGGATCTGGAATGCCTCTTCTCAATTCTCGTGTCATTTCTTCACGTTCTTGGGACGTTGATGGCAAAGAAATGACAAAGGGTGAGGCTTTGACGAGTCTTGGTCGCTCAAATGGACCTGGGATTACTTGATGAATATTTAAATTTCCATGATTTGTCAATTGACGGGGTAAAATCCAATCATGACTCCATCCTGATTGTATATTCTTCTCTTCCACGTGATTATGGACATTTTGAGCGTCCATAAGCGCGTCAGAAGACGACGATCTTAATTAATTGGATATCTTTCGGCACACTGCAATGAAATTGAGGATATTAATTGCAACAATTATTATAGTTCTTTAAAAGCAGAATGTTCCTTACTATTGGTGAATTTTCAATGAATCCAGGTTAAATTGGATTGGGTATAGGCATCAATTGTTTTCGTTTTTCCGATAGCTTAGATCTAATTCATATCTGTGATTAAGCGGTGAAAGGAGATACGTCGACGATTTATTGAGAATTTTCGAAATATCAATTTTTTTTTAATTTCTCGAAAACTATGAGAGATACGATAAAATTTGATTAGACCTTTTTTATAGGAAATTTAATTCTCTACAAAAAAGTTCATTTGCATTTTTGTCGTATTTCACATAATTCTCGAGATATAGTGAATTTTGTGAAAAATTTCAATGAAATTCACCCTTTTATCGACTTATCTCCTTTCACCGCTTAACAACAGACATAGATAAAGAAGAAATACAGAATGGTTTATCATTAATAATTTTATTGATTATTATCATTATTATTCGTTATGATTAATTGAGGGCAAACGAAAAATATGCCTGCCCCCTTGTACTTCTCAATCATCGCATCTTCATCTTATTTTGTTAGTTTTTATTATTAGTTTTTTTTTTTTCTTCAATTCAAGAAGAAACATATATAATATAATTTTTATTTCTTTCAAATCCCTCCTTGTCGTCTACACAATATCATCACAATCACAGTCTCGTGCACTTTTAAAATGCATAAATTATAAAGCGAAGTAATGAAAAAAAAAAATTTGAAAAGAATAATGAAGAATGCTCACGACAAAAAAGAAATAAAGCACACTTTTTCTTTAATTAACATATTAAAACAGGCTGTGCACTTGATTTTTCTTCTTTAAGTATATATAGTCAAAGCTCAATTATTATCTTGTCTCAGCAACAAATCAATATTTCTTCCGTTTTCCTTCTTTTCGATTCATCTTTATTCTTTTGTCAAATATATTACCTATAAATTCGTAATTGAAGAGACTCTTTGAATCTTGAGATCCTTTTTTCTTCTCCATTTCATTGTTCTTAGTGCTTTGGATGAATTACTCCTTTGTCGTTTGTGTTGATTCCTTGTCGTCTGCAGGAATATTCACCGTTAATTTCCGAGACTTTCGGGTTTCACCAGACACCAGAAGTAATGGCAGACCTCCGAGGACCATACACGTGCCCATGCAGAGGAAACAGACTGAGTAACTTCCAGTTACATCACGAAGATATCCTAAAATAATAAGAAACATAGAATAAGTCTATTAGAACATTTATAAGTCGAGGTTCTATCAAACAATCGGGGAAAGTATTTGAAATATTGATAAAAAAGCTGCGTTGAAGAATTAAAGTGATAAGTATACGATTGATTCATTGTTTGTGGCCTTCAGCTGACGTGCTCGAATGTGGAAAATCAATGAAGAGTATAGCTCAGAGTCAATTCTAGGAAGAGACACTGAATCGTGACGTAATATGCCTCGGGGGTGGAGAAGGTGCATGTATACGTTCTATATTCAATTGATTGGTGGTTGTGTGGCTGCGTGTGCGGCTTTTTTTAATTTCATTGCGACATTCAGTCGCCACTGGAAAATTCTCGTTTTAATGTTCTTCCTTCCAGGCAATTTAATTACACTTTTCATCACTTTTGATAATGAAAAAAGTATTGGATTTGGATGAACAAGAATGATATGTTGCTGAAATTTAATAAATATTCATCTCTGAGGCATAATTGTCCACTATTTCAATAGTGAAGCGGTAAAAAAGAGAAGTCGAGATAACACTTTTTTTTAATTTTTTACAAAATTGATTATATCTTGAAAACAATGCAAGATACGACAAAAATACAAGAGATCTTTTTTGTAGAGAATTCAATTTGCTACAAAAAAGGTCTTATGCAATTTTGTCGTATTTCATTTAGTTTTCGAGATATCTCGAAAAATCTGGATGCATGACTTTTTTGAGAAGAAATAAATTTGTAAAAAACAAAATTAATTGTAGTTCGAGAACTATGCAAGATACGGCAAAAATGCAGGGAATCTTTTTTGTAGAGAATTCAATTTCCTACAAAAAAGGTTCAATAAGATTTTATCGTATCTCTTATACTTCCCGAGATAATTCAAAAAATAGAATTTATCCATTTTTCGATAAATTTTTAACTTATCACCTTTTACCTTTTCTCTGCCAATTTTCTTATTTTAAATTACAATATCAGTTTGTTACTAAATATATTTACCTGCAAGAGGCGGAATTGAGATGGCCCCGACGCTCTGAAACATCCGAACGAGGCCATAGCTCGATGAAATCTTGTCTGTTCCATACTGATCGGCAAGAAGCACAGGAACAAGAAGAAACCAACAGCCAAGACACAATCCATACATTCCAACAGAGCAGGCAAGAACGTAGAAAGAATGAGCCATAGGAATCGCCAATACTGCCACTCCAGCGCCAACAATGCTAAAAACATTTCAAGAAAATTAACAAATAATCACATATCATCACATCTGGTAATATAAATCCATAACGAATCAATAAGTGTTACATAAAAATCCGAAGATGTACTTTATTATTGTGAAAATGACATCCTCACCTGCCAATATATCCTTTTCGCCGATCAAAGAGCTGTAGATCTGAGAGCCAACCCAAACCAAGTCTGCCACAAAGGTCCAGAGCAGCAGAAATGGCAACCAAGTATCCGGCTTCAGACTTGGTGTATCCGGCAGCATGCACGTAAGCCGGTAGGTAGTAAAGCATATATGGACTTCCAGTACTCATCAAACTGACTGATAAACACATCATGATGAATTGTGGATCCTTCAACAACGACAAATCGATGTATCTCGCGATTTTCTGCGAAATACTGACTCGTGTCTTCTCTTCGACACTATGCTTCCTTTCCTCTGTTGGCGAAGATGGTGGGGCTTTTGCGAATGGAGTACATGCAATAGTCATTGCAGATGATTTCAATGATGCTCGAGCCTTGTAGACACACGTGGAATCCGTTGAAAGATCCTCAACGCTGTGGAGAATACTTGAACTTCGAATTTTGGAGATTGGCTTCATCCTCAAGCCCTCGCCCATGATGTCCTTTTCCTCTTCACTGTCGGTGAGCTCCACTGCAGTGACATTTTGATGAAACAATTCATTCAACAGATTACGTCGTGCTATTTTGTCATTGGCAAAGAGAAGCTCGAGTCTTTGTTGCTTTGCGTCGTCCTGGCCGCCGCTGTCCGTGATTGTATCCGTCGGTTCAACGGTGGGGGACAAAATTACTGCGGGATTATCCTCAAGAGGTCGATAAAGAGTCGCGGATACGCAAACATGCAGCATACAGCCACCGAGAAGTAAAATTGTCCCGTGGAAACCGAAACTTGCAACGAGGAATTCGATTAGTAGCGGAAAAACAATACTTCCTGCTGCTGTTCCTGACACACAGATACCATTTGCTAGGGCTCGATGTTTGTCGAAGTACTGCGATACGATGATGATCCCTGGAGTGGTTGAAAGGCCTCCACCAATGCCCGTTAGAACGCCGAAAGTAAAGAAAAGATGGACTAGACTCGTTGCGAAGTAACTGATGGTTAATCCTAAAGCGCAGAACAGTCCACCGATGAAAACTACAGCTCTACAGCTGTACTTCTGACACAGCATACTCGTTACAGGGGCTGAAACAATGTCGAACGATAGAAATTAATGGATTTTATCAGGTCATTTTGATATGTTTGAACAGTAAAAAATGAGCTTCCAACGACCTAGTGACCTCTTGATGCCTCTGAACGACGTCAAGGCTACAATTTGCAGAGAAAAAAAAAGTAGGAAATGAGGTCGGAAATGAGTAATAAAAGAGCTATGACCCTTCTCAGAGCTCTTTTAGTTTTTATTGACCATACACGTTGGATTAGTTTTGATAGAGTTTCAGTTGGGAAATGATCAATTGTAATCTACAAGAAACTTCTGATGCAATCCTGCATGGCAAGGGTCATGAAAGATCTATTAGGATACGGATAGAACCACCAGCGGAATGATTCATAATAGCCTTGACCTCTATAAAAGAACTCCAAGGGCTCGAATGATGAAAACCTCATTTTTGAATCTTCACTTAACAACCTAAATGAAAGAAAACACATTGAACTTGTGAGTAGTGAGTAGACTTACCTAAAGCGAGGCAGAGGCACGAGAGAATTGCGGGAATCCATGAAGCAACAGCAGCTGACGAGTCCCTAAAGGTCTCCATAACCTCGACATAAAGGACTCCATAAGACTTGACAAGTCCAGCGACCCAGAATTGGACAAAGAAAGCCCCTCCAACGATAACCCATCCATAACCACCATCGAGAGGTACTAAATTAACATTCTTCTTTCTGGCTTTTTGATTTGTTTTGTAATCTTTTGACTTCTTTCGGCCGCCAATCTTCTTGGACGTTCGAATTTCCCGCGATTTCGCAATTAACGGTCGCGCCGTTAGGCTGGAAATCGTCAGAAGGTTGTCGTTGTCCTCGTCTTCAACGTCCGGACTCAAATGCGGAGGGACAATGGGCGTTGATGTGGCTGTTGCCTGGATTACTAAGGATGCTGATGGCATCGTTGGTGATGCATTGTGCCCATTAAGATCGTAAACTGGAGCTGAATGAATTGAGAACAATGATCCGAGTAGATTTGGCGGTTGGTTCAAATTTTCGTCGATGATGGCGGACGCTGAGGTTCTGCTAATGAGCTCCTGCGATGCCGCAGACGCTGCTGCTGCTGCTGACTCTGATGACGATATTGATGGATGTCGCACGTCCACAATCGATCTCGGAAGCTGCTGGTGGAAGCTCCACTCTCGCGGCAACGACATACTGACTTCTTCTTTCTCGCCTCCACACGGCGACCGTTATACATTGGAGCTTGTTCCAGTTTTTCTTCACTCGCTTTTTAATTTCTCTTTGTTTTCCCTTTCAGATCGTCTCAGCTCGTCCCTTCAGCTTATTCCCGTGGTGATGTCGAATGTTGGGCGTTTTTTGTTAATGGTTCCACTGGACGCTGATGATTTTACGGTCTTCAGAGGGTAAGGATTAATGATTTAAAGAAGCAAGGAGGTGTAAGATTGTAATTAGGATTCTTGTTGCAATAGGGAAGAAGACAGAGAATGTACGGACGTTCTGACCACGACGACGAGGGTGACTGCGGAGACGATGGACAATGTGGGGTTGACGCAGGCGTAACACAACCCGATGTCGTGGTCTCTATTGGAATCGATTAGACACCAGCGAAGAAGACGTGAGGACACGGGAATTTTTCTGTTCGTTGGAACAGAAAGTTTAGAGGATTTTTTTATTGGATTTAAAGATTTTTGTTTTGAAGAGGTTCAATGATAAATCATTGGAGGAATGAATATGGTAACTTTGAGTGCTTAGAAAGGGATTGAATTTTTATTAGTCCTTTAGTTCTAGTCGAAAAGGATTGTTTATTAGGTCGAAAAAAGGTCACTGGTCGATTTATTTTTTTAAATACGTTCGAGTCTGTTTTATCGGCGGGGAATCCCAGCTAACTTACCGTCCAATGGACCCAAAGGAGTCTCATTAGGTCGATTAATTTATTGTATTGATCACTGGATCACAATCAACAAGGATTCATATCGTTGTTTTCCATCCTGTCTCATGGTAACGATAATAACAATCAAATTTACAATAATTTAGGTATAAAAAAATGGCAACATAAAGATAACATTAACAGATTTCAAGGTTTCTGAATGTAACTTATCAGAGTTTATCTGTACGTCTGTTTGTCTCAATCAGTTGTTGATATTTTTCCAAGATAATACACTTACGTAATCGATGATTCCATGAAATCATCAATCTGAAGACACATCGATCAAGCTCAAAAGCATTCAATTGCAATCTCTAGAACTTTCTCAAGTCGAAAATGGCCCTAAAATTCGCGGGTAACCTCAGCTTCATGTTCACCGAGTGTCCTAACCTAATTGACCGATATCAGTTGGCAAGGGATGCAGGGTTTCAAGCCGTTGAAACGGGATTCCCCTTTGGATATAGTATTCAACAGGTTAGAGAGGCTAAGGAAGCCGCGAATGTTGATCAAGTTCTAATCAATGTCTTTACTGGTGAGCAAAACAAGTTAGACCTATTAATTAATGGACAAATAAAGCACAAACAATTTAATAATCATGATTTATGTGATTCAGGCGATGTTACCAAAAAGGAATTGGGTTTTGCCGCTGTTCCTGGCAAAGAAGAAGACTTTAAGAACAGTATTGAGATGACTATCGACTATGCTAAGGCACTAAATTGCCAAAAGTCAGTGTTAACATTGTTTAATTGTACATTAACTATTTTTTCTTTGCTTCTTCTTGATTATGTTATTACTTAATTTTGGCTTTTTGTTTAGAATTCACGTGATGGCAGGCATTGTAGAGTCACCATCGTCTGCCAATGACGTTGTCTACGAGTCAAATTTGCGTTTTGCTGTTGAGAGATTTCAAGCTGAAGGAATCCTTGGACTTATTGAACCTATTAACAATTATTCTGTGCCAAATTATTATCTGAATTGTTTTGATAAAGGTCTGGAAATTGTTAAAAGGATTAATAGTCCACATCTCAAGCTTATGTTTGACATTTTTCATCTGCAACACATCAGGGGTAACATTACGAACACGATTACGGAGCATTTTCAATACCTTGGTAATGATTGTCGACCATTATTATGTTCAGACTAAATTCATTTAGTTGGATTACTAAGTTATTATATGGCTATTTATTTGTTAGGGCACATTCAAATTGCTCAAGTTCCTGACAGACACGAGCCCAACACTGCTGGGGAATTGGATTACAAATATATCCTATTGTTCCTGGAGAAAATGGGATATCGTGGACACATTGGACTAGAATACAAGCCTAAAACAACGTCTCTAGAAGGACTGAAATGGATCAACGAATTCGGTTATTCATTATAAGACTAAGAAGAAATTCTTTGTTATATTTTATTTTCCTTTTTTTTTCGTTTCATTAGTTGGATATTGTCAATTAATTAATGAATTAATTAATGCGTGAATATTCTTTTTCTTTCATTTACATAGATTAATCTATGACTTAAGTGTATCATCGTCATCGAAGAGTTCATTCATAGCTTCTTATTCACATGTATCTAGTTATTTTAATTCATCACATATTTTGTAGAAAGAAATGTCTTATAGATTAATCAAGAATTATTCAATAACAAATTTGGGCAATAAGTATTTTTTTTTTGTAGCTTAATCTATGGAATAAGTAAATAAATTATTTATTATTCGGCTTCATGGTATTATGATTATGTTTGAAAGAAGATGGCAGTGAGTAAAGCAAAACTGCTGGAAATTAAGTGAAAATAATAGCATAAACACACTATGAAAACGCGTTACAGTCTGATAATATAGAAGAAAAATCTCCAAAATGAATCTGCGTTTCTACAATAAAAATTGTACAAAAATCTTTTCATATTCATTTGATCCTCTAACAAACTAAATATCATTTTACGTTGTCAAACTGTTTCGATTCGGTTCACCAGAGGCTCGTTCGCATCAACGGTAGGTCCAATGACCGCAGTACTAAAAATTTCCAATAACAAATTCATTAGTTCGTATTAGTCATACTTAGAACGTCTATGTTCAAAAGCATATCATCTAGTCTTCATTCTCTCGACAAAAAATCTATACACATCGCACGACTAAAATCAAATCGGCATAAGCGGTACTTCCTTTATTCTGTCAAGATTTAAATGCCCAAAATAGTGAATATTTTGCAGGATTCATTTTTAGTGGCTATTAATGCTTTAACATGTTTCAATTCGGTCGTTGAGCGGTAAAAGGAGATAAGTCTATCAAAAAGTTTCATTGAAATCTTTTATAAAATTCATTATATCTCAAAAACTCTGCGAGATACGCGAAAATTGCATCGGACCTTTTTTGCAGGGAATTCAATTTCCTACAAAAAAGGTTTAATAAGATTTTATCGTATATCTCATAGTTCGCGAGATAATTTGAGAAATCTGGATGAATGACTTTTTTTTAAGAAGAAACAATTTATTTGTTGAATATAAAATTGATATCTGAGTATGATTTCTCAACAAAAGTAATTTCAATCAATATTTAAATTTATAATCTGTAGTTAATCGGTAAAACGAGATAAGTCGATAATTTATCGAAAATATTAGAAATTTACATTCTTCCAAATATCTCTAAAACTATAGGAGATACGATAATATTGCATTGGACCATTTTGGTAGGAAATTAAATTCTCTACAAAATTGTTTCTATGCAATTTTCCTCTATCTTGCATAGTTTCCAAGTTATCGTGAATTTTATGACAAATTTAAATTTTCAAATTCACTTGTCTATTTTTTGCAGATATCTCTAAAACTATACAAGATCGGGCGAAATTCCACAGGACCATTTTTGTAGGAAATTAAATTCTCTACAAAATTGCTCTCATGCAATTTCATGGTATTCCGCATGATTTCCAAGATATAAGAAATTTTGTGAAGTGTAATTTTTAAAATAAAAAATGCGGACACTTGGACATCATTTTGTGGTGTTAGCCATGCGATATCGTTTTAGAAAACATTCTTTTTTTTTTAATTAAGTGAAGACATTGAAAGCTCTTTTGGCAAATGCAAATTTGTACTAGTTAGAAAACGAAATAACGAAAACCAAGAGCAAAATTAATTAATA
>JABSMT010002313.1:0-10219 GCA_018902335.1 Eumacrocentrus americanus | reverse complement strand
AACAGCTCCAATTAAGTCCAAAACTTATTTCGAGTCCACTCGAAAAATATAAATTTTTTTAATTCTCAAATTATTTAAATAAAAAGAAAAAAGAAAACAAAAAAGATGATTGTTTTTTCTTCTAATGTTTTTATCTGTTTTAGAGAGTCTTTCTCTGTGGATGTTTACGTATTTATTTTTCCGCATTCTATGACGAATTTAATCACAACCATCATAAGAGTCCCCTTGCCTCTATCAATCCTTATCACAATCGCCGAAACAGCCAAATTTAATCGTCACGTTTTGTGCCCCAACTTGTTGTCGGAGTCCAAATCGTGCTCAGAGACCTAAAGGGATCGAAGCCCGACCGTTCCTGTAGCAGAAAACAATTTTTTTTAAATGTAAAATAAATTAATAAAGCAATAAACAAGAATTTTAAAGACTAATTTTTATACCTGTGTATCCTGCTCAGTCTGTTGGAGTGACGAAGTCTGGAGTGTAGGATCTGTGGGAGCTCCCCAGGGTGCTGCAGCCCAAACACCACCAGTATTGACACCCCAGACTCCACTTCTTTCCTCGCCAACAGCACCTCTAGTGTACAAAGGCTCCCAATTAGTCTCCACAGTCACCCAATTGTCCTTGAGTGAATCTGAGAGATTCGTGAGCTTGTCCCCGTGCTTAGGAGTTTCAATTGCATTGTAATTGTCCAGCAAATTGATCATAGGACTTGCATCATTCCACAAAGTGGGCCTAGAATCCTCTTCGAGGCTCTCAAGTTCCACCAGAGGCTCATCCGTCTCAGGAAGATCGTCATAGGGCACCAATTCCGGCTCAAAAGGCTGTTCAAATGCATTGATGAAGTAACTATTCGATATTTGACGATGACAAGCAGCCAAACCCTGTGATTCAATCCCAAATGTTTCCCTATCATCCTGAATACCACAGAGATGTGGCGTAGCTGTGAATTGAAACTTTGACTCGGGATATTCAACCATTGGTCTGCAAATATCTGCAATTTTTGGTCGCTCAGGCATCTCTTGACTTTGATTTATCATCCCAAAAGGATTTGAAGCCTCTGACGGGGTTTGGGGTTTGAATAAGGGCTTATTGGGCATGGAGAACGCTGGAGAGATGTTTTCTGGGTTTCTGGCGACCACATCACTAAATCTGGCACGATTTTCACCCCAACACGAGGGTGGCGGAGGTGGCGGAAGTGGCGAAGAGACTCTTGCAATGGGTTTTATCTCAGGTTTCGACTCGAAACTCAACATTTTTGGTACTTTCTCCACATCTTTCCTACGTTTCTGCAGAGCTTTCTCCTTCTTTGGGGGATTCTTTGTCTTTGGGATCTTACTTAGGACACCATCAACATTCTTCAGCTGTTGATTGATCTTCGTAGTCGATTTGCCTGTGTTTGTCTTCCATTTGTTGACATTATTTTCCTGTCTCTGGTCCTTATCATAGTCATCATCATCACAATCGCCCTCGTAGTTGTCTCTGTAGTCCATCGTACTCACAACTGCTACTATTGGACTCGTTTGTGGCTTCGTTTTCTTTACTACAGGCTTCCTAGGTGTCTTTTCGGGCTTCACAAAGTTCTCGTCCTTGTAAGCGACCCCATCATCCTGTGTTGAACTCTCAGTTGTCGTCGACGATGTTTCCTCCTCGGAGAACTGAACTTTCTGACTGGCATTCGACTCGTATTTCTTGTATGAAGCATGATTCACTGATGAAGACACTTTTCGCTTGTCCTTCCCATCGCTCGACGAGCTTGGATCCACCTCCTCAGGTTTCTCTTCCTTCTTAGTCTTTCTGCTAGTCATTGGACTGGATTTCACGGAAGAAACACACTTTTTCTCAACTTCCTCAACATCATTTTGATCAGATTGTCGTTTTTTCTTCTTCTGAAGCTCAGAACTCTCCTCTTGCTTGTTTGAAGCCACTTCTTTCACCTCCATGTCCATCTTAAACCTCCTCTCCTCGTCCTGAGACCAGTCTGGAATCTTCAGAACCTTCTGTTCCTTCTCCTTGGTCCTCTTGACATTCATCAGTGCCCAATCAGGCTCCTCCTTCTTCTTAGGAGCCACTTTATCCTCCCCAAGTTTATCCCTCGTCGAGGATGTGCTGTGAGTGGCTAATTGTCGCAGATCCAGGGGTGGTTGCACAGGACTAGACCTGGACATGGTCGCCAAAGCTCCACGAAGGATTCTGTCAGCCTCTAGGAAGGCTACAGCCAAGATGCACATCAAGAGAATGCAAGAGAGACTGATTGCAGCCCATTGGACAGCTTTTTCCCATGTAGGCCTCATCAGGACACTAGCGCAAGTCTCTAAAGTGTGTGCTGGCACTGTTGTCAATAGCGACAGCCTGACAATACCACTTTGACTCCCTGAGTCCCCATCAAACGACCCAAGACTCGTTAAAATCAACAATTCCCTTTCGATTCGCGACAGAGTAAAATCCGGTGTGAATGCAATCTCAATCTTCTTTGTGGCATTGGGATTGAGCTTAAATGGTCCACAATTCAGGACTTTAAAGCCATATCCTTCACAAACCAGTCGACTAATATAAAATCCATGAATATCAATGGGTAATTCGCCAGTATTTCTAGCAGTGAACGATCTCTTAACAGTTAAATTCGGCACAGGATTCTTACGTAGTCTCTCGCGCTCACAGTCCTTCAAATGCTTGTCGGCCAACTCAAACAACAACGGCGTACTCGAGCCAGGCTTCCTATTGCCAAATTTAAATTGCCCATGAGCGCCACGTCCCACTAGACGTATTACTTCAAGAATAGTCATGTTATTCCTGATGTAAAGCAGCCCCGAGGACGAAGCAGCAGTCCTCGGTGTGTAGGACAACTTCACAACCATACTTTCACCTGGATCCAGATGTAGAGGAAGAGAATCACTGGCTACATCAATATTCCAGGCTTTTTTAAATCTCTCACGTCCTCCATCATCATCGTGGAGCTTAAATTCACCATCAATTGTTCCAGAGCAGTCTAAACAAGCTGGTTTAAACTTACTGGGTAACGAATGATACAGTCTACCGCCTTGCGGGTAAGTCCAATCCATCACCAGTTGTATCAACAATGGTTTGGTACTGGGATTTTGAATTTTCAAAGTTCTAAAAGACGTATTTCCAACTTGAGTCAATGAGAACACTAAAATGCTCTTGTTTCTGAAACTATTTGAGCTTGGGCTCACAACAGAGGGCCAATAGGGCTTTATATTCACGTAGAACTTGTGTCCACGAACTTCAGTGGTGTCAAGTCGCATCGTGATGTTGTCCCAAGTACCAGGACCTCCCGTTGAATTTAAATATCTCGTGTAACGTGCATTCAGAAGATTTAAATCGGAATCCCTCGTGTGTGAGGGCAAACTCATTGTATTTAGCCATTGACTGCCAGCAGTTGTGTTCAGTGACAAGCCTAAATAGCAATGATGCTTGCAGGAGATCGAGGGATCGATTCTGATGCTTCCTATCGGATTGTCACCCTTGGATATTGTCGGTAGAGTCGAGGACTCCTCCAGGGGAATGTATTTAACACGATTGTCACGTTGCAGGGGTGAAATTAGTGTGACTTGCATGGATCTGGCAAAGGTCGAGTGTACTCTGACCTGTTGCAGACAAATTGAGCCAGGAAAACAGTCTGTGAACGTTAATTTCTTCAGGGAAATCCTTCCATGCGCCACTCTCATGTAAACTGGTACTGTTAATCGCTCATATGTCGTCCTGACAAACACATCGCCGACAATTGTGTCCTCCTCCACCATTGGTGTCTTAACTTTGATCTTAAAGATTGCCAGATAGCCAGGCTTGATATTTTGATTGCCAGTATGACTACAAACTGTAATATTCCTTGTTCCCTTGTTAAAAAGCTCAGTGGGACCTTGCTGGCAGCCCATGAGCTCCAACACAGCACCAGGCATGTTTACACCCCAGCCATGAAGCTCAATATTCACTGGATTGTGATTCTCCAGGGCAAATATTGCTTCATTCTCCGTTCCACTGCTCACAGTCCCAAAATTCATTGTTCCACGATCATTCTCACGTTCGCCAGGAATTATCTTTCTCACTTTACCATCGTAACTCAACAGTGGCACTTGAGTCGTCGAGACATTGGAATAAATAAAGATGGACGACTCGAGTTTGAGATTTGAATTCCTTCGTTCCATTTGCAAGCTCAGAGAGAAGATATTGGCCTTCTGGCCAGGCTTCAGCACTCGTGGCACAAAGTTCCTGATGGTAAATAGGGATCTTGCCTCCATAGCCAAAGAGATATTCGTTATTGCTAGGGGAACCTTGAAACGATTGACAACCGTGAAGTTTCGTGGTTGATTCGAGTGTGGAGAGCAGTAATGAGTGACTGTGGCATTGATTTCAAGGCCTCCTTGAAGGACCTCAGCCACCCAGGGTATTGAAAGCTTCTGGCTGGATCCCCCAGGTCCGAGTCCTTTGATCACTAGCTTTCCCTTCAAGTGGTCGAGGTCCAAGCCTGTCTTCCAGTCGTAAATCAACGTGCCAACTGTGATTGGACTGTCTGTGTCACCAGGCATGGTTACAGGCTCAAAGTCAATCCTCAGGGCTTTGGACACAGGAGTACTGATGATGTTTAACACCTTGACTGGCTTCTTGGCTGAGTTTAAGAGGGTTATTGGATAGTGGATTGGTGGCTGGAGGGATCCACCCATTCCTAGATTTATCGAGGCTGAACTACCACCCCAATGCAAGCCTGCACCACTACCTACTTCAACTTCCACTGCCACGACCATGATTTCAGCACTGTTGTTCACTTTGAAACGAATGTAGGCAGTGTGATTCTTCTCCATGTGTGCATTGAAGTGCAGACGAATTATTGGCTTTGTTTGATAGGGAGGGATTTCCCAGAGTTCACGAGGACCCTCGGCTTCGCCAGAGGGCAGCTCCAATTGAAATTCACCGCCACTACTGTAGACTTCTACCACCTGGAGGAATTAAACGTGATTTTAAAGATGATTTCACCGATTATTTATGATGAAATATTACAAAAAATGATGAAAATTCGTGTTCTATTACCTGCATTGGCTCTGGATGAGGATTGTGCATGTAAATAAGAGGTGTAAATGATGCATTTAATGGCAATTTCACTCCTACAACTGGTCTCAGTCGATAAGGACTGCTTATGCTTGCTCCTCGAACCTAAGAAAACACATATAAAATAATGAAAAAAAAAATTCATTTAAACTTTGAAAAAGGATTGAGATTGAATTGATTGATGTTACTCGGTACTTTAAGGTGCCATCTGAGGTGTGAATATATAAATGACTGTCGATTTCACCCTCTTCCCTGCCAAGGAAAACGACATTGAACGTTGTGTTTCCAAGTGGTGGGATAACTTTGTCCTGGAAGAAGGACGAGTGAAAATGTTGTGTACTCCCAGAGATCGATGAAAGATGAATCGTTCTATTGCTATCCCTGTTGATGAGGGTCACTATCTCCTGATGAGGTACACCAAGTTGTCTAGAAGTCAAAAATTACATATCATTTGTAACATAAATCCAATTAATTATCTACAAAAATGCCTTGTAATCCTGCCATTTAATTATATAACAGAAAAAATATGCTATCATGTAGAGCATGAAAAACTGAAGAAGTATGCAATTGCTCAAATTTTTCTTCCAATATGTTCCAGGAAAAAGATTAGTTAACTTACGAAATACTTGAAATTCAATATTTAACTTCTCAATGAACAAATTAATTGGCTTTCTCAAGACTAATACGAACCTCTCCTTGAAGTCTAGAACACTCGGCTCGAACTGGATGTACGATATCGAGTCTTGTACGTTTTTCTCATCGATTGTCGTGTCCCTTTATCAACAAAAACTTCATTAATATTCAAAACTCTCTACTAATCATCTTGCCAAACCATTAATTAGAGATCGAAAATAGGAAAGGCCCAAAGAAGAAGACAATCTAGACACATCAAAGAGTCTAATAATACTGTTAGTAGTACATAAAAAAAATAGTCCAAATTATCCTACAACAGTTAATTAATCCATTGAGCAGTCCCAAAAGTTGTAGAGAAAAATCCTTTCCTATTTTTTTCACTCACCCAAAAAAATTGTGTGCTTACCCAGGCTGGTGCACTGAACTCGTAAAGTCCTTCATATTTATCAATATTTTTTTATTGTTTTTCATGTCCAATCACCATCATCATCATTTCATAAAAACAAAGAAATTCAACATGTTGAATAAACACATTTGTTTTCAGTACACAATCTTAATTACCTTTTTCCTTATCAATATATAATTATCATCGGACTCACCTTGTGCATTGATATGGGAATATTGTCCAAGAGGTATTGAACATCATTGTTATCATCTTGGACAAAAGCTGCAGAGGAAAATCATTCATTTTATTTCCTTGTGAGCAATGTCAATGCCAAGAGATGATCTTAGCCATTGCCAAGGCTCTCGTTGACCTTCAGGAGCATGATAGGTTTGGAAATACAAACGTGACGTAGTAAATAGCCTCTGTACGTGTGTGAGAGACATGAAATGTCTCAAAATAATTTTTGTTTATTATGAAATAAGTCATATCTTTACGGATAAATTAGTGGGTCAATTTTGTAGCCTTGAGCAATAGAAAAATAACATAAATATAGAATTATTTGTATATATGGTTGTAATGGAAAAATAAAAATAAAAATAAAATAAATAATGCAAATATACTTACCATTGTTGTGACCGTGAAAGGACGGTCGAATTTGCAATGCAGACTCGAAAAATGTTAAGAGAAACAAATAACAGTATACTCTTGTCTCAAACATAATATTATTGCTTGATGTTGTGTCATAAAAATTTAGATTATCCACCAAAACAAAGAACCTTCACGACAATGTGGTGCTTGAGCTGTATTTGCCCATTTCTCGGACTATATCGAACGTTTCACAATATCGATTATGCTTCGAGACTACGTAAAACATATGTATCTTATCCATTAACTATAGGATTTTATGTATATTTAACGAGAACGACATCGGGTAATCTCGTTTTTCACGTTAAATCTGCCTTATCGACACTCGAGAATTTGAATTTCCCGCGGAAATGTGCGTGGCGCTGATGCTCGGCGAAAATTGGAGGGAACAGGAAGACAATCTGCCGCCATTTTTTTTTGCTCATCTTCTGCGCAATATCCTCTTGCATTTCATTCGGGTTTCAGGAGAATTAGCGTAAAGGTGAGTGAAATTACGCCGAAAATTGAGTAAATTTATTGGAAATCATGCCTTTTCTCATCATCCTAGACGCTTAAAAATATATTTTATTGCATTTTTGTCGTTATATATTGTCCTGGGAATTTTTTTATCCCATAAGAAGCCCTAGACGATGATTCCGCAGTCCCATGTGCACGAGACAGTCGCAAATTTTGTGTCTTTTTTCACGTTTTTTCTATCGATATCATTGATCAAGTCTCCCTGACAATAAGTCATTTATATGCTCGATTTGTTGAGCGAATTAAATTAATTTTGCGGTAATTTTAGGGTTTATTGTGTTCACTGTTGCCAAGTGAACAGAATAAACGTGTTGCAAGCACAAAAAGAGTCATTGGGAGGGAATTAATAACCTATCTTTTCTGCGTCAATGGCGGTTTCAATGACGAGACCGTTAACAATTTTATTTTGAGGTTAAAAGTACAATTGTTGAGGGTCCTTGAAACGAGAATTTCTAACTCCCAAGAAGCTTGCCAATTGATTTTTTTCGAATATTCCCTTTGGAGATAATGATAATTTTTTTCTTTCATTGATTTGGATTTGATTTTGTTCTCATGATTTCATTTTTTTTGCTTTTTGTTTTGTTTTTGTGTTCGCTGGGACTTTTCTCACAGTTCGTAGTGCCATGACAGATCCAGAGAGGGCTGAGGCCAGTGACATGGAGTCTGTTGAGGACGATGATGAACAGGCATTGGCCAATCGTTTGATGAACCAGCCGGACTTGCTTGCTGCACTGCAAAGTCGCTTCCAAATTGGCGTTGCCATGCAGGTAATCAATTTATTAATTCTTTGGAACCATCCCTGACGTATTTCTGCAGTTAGAAAAGAAATAATTATTGAGGAGTACTATTGAATATTTCCTGTCCTTCAGAATCAATTTACAATGATTAAAACTATTTTTTCTCTTTGAAAAATCATTTTTAGACCAATCAAATACGTCTTAAAACATTCAAATATTCATTTAAGTGTCCACAGGGTCATAAAAGAGTCAGATTACGTTAAAGAACATGGAGAGAATGCTCAGAATTTGATGTAAATCATTTTAACCTGAAAATTGATTGAAAAATGCTTTTTTAGAACCTCCCAGAGCCTGTTAAACGTCGAATCAAAGCCCTGAAGCAACTTCAACTCGTCACTGTGAACATCGAGGCAAAATTCTACGAGGAAGTCCATGCCCTCGAGTGCAAGTACGACAAAATGTGTGCAAACGTGTACGAGAAGAGAAGTGGAATAATTTCCGGGGTATACGAGCCCACAGACGAGGAATGTGTCTGGGAGAGTGATGAGGAAGAGGAGGTGCTCACCAACGAGCTCAAAGACAAAGTTAAGATCGAAGAAGTCAAGGAAAAGAAGGACGAGTAAGTAAATGAAGAAATGTCTCTTTCCCCTCTAATAATGAATTATTATTGACCACGAATGCCCAATAAAGGTTTTATTTTTTAATGATTTTACAACAGAACAGAGAAGGAAAATGTCAAGGGAATCCCGGAATTCTGGCTGACAATATTCAAAAACGTTGGCATGCTAGCTGAAATGGTCCAGGAACATGATGAGCCAATTCTCAAGCATTTGTACGACATAAAAGTGATTTTCCTCGAGTCAGATCCAATGGCGAGTGTCCAGTCTTGATAAAAAAAATTTAAGAGAATTTTTTTTAACGTTATAAAGATGAAATAATAATTTTTTTTTTTTTTTTAGGGCTTTATTCTTGAATTCCACTTTGAGCCCAATGAATACTTCTCGAATTCGGTGTTGACCAAGGAGTATGTGATGAAATGCACACCAGAGAAGAATGATCCTTTCAGCTTTGAGGGGCCAGAGATCTACAAGAGCAAGGGATGTGTGATTGACTGGAAAAAGGGCAAAAATGTCACTGTGAAGACTATTAAGAAAAGTCAGAAGCACAAGTCACGTGGACATGTGAGGACTGTTACTAAAACAGTTCAGAATGACTCATTCTTCAACTTCTTTACACCTCCAGTTGGTAAGAAACGATTTTAATTACAATTTTATCCTTCAATAGTTACTAAAAATTATTATTAATCATTTTTTAACTCAAATAAAGTCTATTGTACATTTCTAGAGACGAAGAAGCCAAATAATAGCTCTATTTTCATTGGAAAAAAAAAACATTTATTTAAAGATTAACTGACAAATTAATTCGAAAAACAATTTTTTTAACAGTTCCAGACGATCAAGAAGTCGATCTTGACGACGACATGAAGGCCCTGCTTACCAGTGACTTCGAAATTGGTCATTACATTCGAGAACGTATTGTCCCGCGTGCCGTCCTCTATTATACTGGTAAATCTTCGTTTTTTAAATAATATTCCTAAATAAATAGAATGTAAAGTTTAAGTAATTGGATATTGTTTCATTTAGGAGAAGGTTTAGAAGATGAAGGTGATGATTATGAAGAGGAGGAGGGAGATGATGACGACGATGATGATGATGATGAAGTCGAAGATGAAGAAGATGATGATGATGAGCAGCATACAAATGACAAGAATAGGAGACCAGGTGCGAAACCACAAGGGAATAATCCTTCTGAATGTCAACAACAATAGATCCACCATCCCTCCATTATCTTCTCAAACTCAATTCCTTTCCTTCTTTTTCATCCTACCCCCAATCTCTCTGCGTTTTTTTTTCTGTACATTTTAATTTCTTTTTCACAAAACCAGAAAAGAAATTTACAATTAATTAATTAAGGATGATTTAAATACAAAATTCAAGCCATATGTGTAAACGAAGTTGCAGCTGTTTTTAATCTGTTTTTTTTTAACAGTTTATATCTATTGTGAGCATTTGTAATACAGAAAAATTATTAAGAATAGAAAGAAACCAACTGAAGAAAAAAAAATGTTGAATGTGTGGTTAATTTAACTTTTTTATTATGTTGATTATCATGAATCTTCTTTTTTCGTCCCTTTTGAGGGACTACAAACGACATTACGTATGTAAAAAAATAGGCTATTTTGTAT
>JABSMT010002302.1:0-10221 GCA_018902335.1 Eumacrocentrus americanus | reverse complement strand
CGGCGCTGCATCAGGTTTATTAAGGTCAAAAATACGCAGGAGTTTTTCATTTGACCCTGTACAAAGATTATTAGAGTCCGAACTGAAGCTGACAGACTTGACTATATGATTGTGCTGGAATGAGTGAATTTCTTCGCCCTTTATGGCATCCCAAACCTTAGCATTGAAATCAGCAGCGCCAGAAGCTGCTCTAGTTGCTTGCCGATTTAAATCAACGCCCCATACAGCTCCTTTATGTCCTTCAAACGTACCAATCCAGTCTCCCGTATCGCCTTGTCTCAACATGGGTTTTCCATCTGAAATATATAACATTGTTCAATTATTTTATTTATATTACACCACAAAAGATCATTCAGAGAAATCACAGTCTGTCGAATAAAGCGTGACCTTGAGTTACAGGGAAATAATGAGGCCTTGAAGACCAACACAATAACTGGGCCAAGGCAACCGAGAATGGATAGTAATACATATTATGTATGTATATATATGTATTGGTGATTAATGGCACTGATGTCAGAACACAAACGAGATGAAAATTCAATAAAACAAAGAGATAAATTACGTATGAAGTATAAACATGTACAAACCTTTACATGCAGAAATAAGATAATATCCAGTATCCGTGACATCAGAAAAAGCTAAATGAACTACGGGCCTTGTATGTCCACTGCAGGTCAAAGGGGTCTGCCGTAAATTCGCCATTTAATTGCGAGGATTTTGACTTGCTGAATTTTGGAGGTTAACCCTCGTTAACCACAATTGACGCACGGTATATTGTGGACACTTGAAAAACAAACTAGATGCACACTATACGATCAAGTACATATAACAATGAAAATGCAAAATAACTAAAGGAAAAGTGAAATCCAACTAACCCAACAGGAAGACTATGTGCGCACAGTATACTTCGAAATAATGAAGTAGTGAATTGCTCTTGCCGCTCTTGGACTTGTGTTGCCCCCCACTCGCTACTCCACTTATGCCCAATCACATTTCATATTCGTCACACATATATAGTATAATACATACTTACACGAAATCATACAATATAGTACTGTTCAGGTACTGTTCAGGTGCACCATTGTTTGTATAACCAATAATACTTAATGTAGACGTGGATTGTACCTACGTATATAAAGTGTCATCAATTCATCATAACATAAGCCATAAACGATCCTTTTGATGATTAAATTCTACATATTTATATGGTTTATAGACATATAAATACGAAAAAGTATGTATAGTGTATGTGTATACAATAACAGAGAGTGTTATCGTCTTTTACGTAGTGTAATATATATATAACATACAATTTAAGCATAAATAATAACGTATATGTTATCTTCATGATTTTTATGTCCCACAATGGTTTTGTTTGATAATATAATATTATCTGTTTTTTATCGACTTCTGACTTCCTGTTGGTCCAGTCTCTTTGTTTTGAAACGTAATATAAAATGAACAAATATGCCAACTGTTTATATTCCTCTATTATATCTTCGTGACTGTGTAATACGTTGTGTTGTTATACTTATATTAATGAATAATATATTACGTTAGTTAAGAAGTTACGAATCCAACAAGAAGTTTGAGTTCAAAGAATTATATACATGTATGTAAATGAATCATTAATCTAATATATTGCATTGGTAGTACAAATGGATACTAAATTGCGCGTGACAAAGCCTTTCCGAACATTAGAAGAGTTGTATGACAACCTAGAGAATTTGAAGCCATGGCCATCAGAAATCGTAAAATTACGAGAGTCGACAGAATACGTTTATGCTGCAAGTGATATGAATAAGGATGACACTATAGGGAAAATATCAAGGCTCAATCGGGATGAGCAACCAAGAACAATAATATGCCATGATATGAAAGGTGGTTATTTAGAAGACAGGTAGATCAAGAAAGCTATTATGTATAATAGATATACTTATTTGATTGACAATGTCGCATTCTCCTTTTATATCTTAATAATAGTATATGGATGATATACATAAGTATGCCATATCTCATAGTATTTCTGATTACTTGTAGGTTTATTGATGGTTCTTTGGCTCATAGTTCCTATATTTTTTATCACTGGAGTATTGTTGATGTTTTTATATACTTCAGTCATTACATGATAACGATACCACCATATGGATGGATTAATGCTGCCCATAAACACGGAGTTAAAGTTTTGGGTACACTCATTACTGAAAATACAGATGGAGAACAGATTTGGGAAAAGGTTTTGTCATCAATTGAAGAAACAAAAAGATTTGCTGACGCTCTCATAGTATTGGCCAAGTTTTACAAATTTGAAGGGTGGCTATTGAATGTGGAAAATAAAATCAAATCTGAGAGTGTGGAGCAACTGCTGTATTTCATTCAATATTTGACAGTCGGAATTCATGATGAAATCCAAGATTCTGAAGTTATTTGGTATGACAGTGTCACCGTCAATGGTGATTTGAAATGGCAGAATACCTTAAATGACAAGAATAAGTAAGATAATAAACGTTATAAAACTTCGATAAACGTAATTACAAGATGTATTGATAACTTTTATTCAATTGAGCAGACGTTTCTTTGAAAATTGCGATGGAATATTTTTGAATTATAATTGGAACAATCCTGAATTGGAAAAGAGTCGTACCTTAGCAGCTTGCAATGGACGGATCAAGGATGTTTATGTGGGTCTTGACGTATGGGGAAGAGGATGTCCCGGTGGTGGAGGCTTCAATTCCGTAGAGGTAAAAAGTCATCGTACATATATATCTTGTCATGTACTGCATTATTGAATGTTGTACATATATTATATTCCATTGACTGTTTAGGCGTTGAAAAAAATCAGGCAATATGACCTTTCGGTTGCTATCTTCGCCCCTGGTTGGACTCACGAATACTTTAGTGGGGAAAGATTTCAAGAGATTGAGAATATATTTTGGGCACAACTCAGTCCACTGCTCTATATCCATGTGCCGATATATGACAATGAAATATTTGTCACTTGGTTCTGTCGAGGTTCAGGACAAAGTTATTATCACAATGGCCTATGCAATAAAGAGAACACGTCGTTTTATAATTTGACTCTGCAGCAGCCCCAAATATCCATACCATCTGTACACTTGATATTCATACACAGCGATGTTTCGAGAATTACAGTGAATAAAGAGATCGCAGAAAATAAAGCGATAGAATGTCGATACGAAACGGATTTTGAAATAATTAACGTTGATGATAATAGAATAAATTTGAAACAAAAAACTCCACAAAAACTTATAAATCGTGTCGATTTTTCTGAACAATTTGCTTATAATGGCGGAGGTTGCCTCAAGCTAATTACGAATCATCTTCAAGCATATCAAAGGTAATTCAAATAGTCTATGTCAAGCGACAATTTTAATGGTTTGAGACTACTAACTAATTCCATACAACTATTCTTTATTTATTTACTTATATATCATTTCAGACTGTTTTTAATTCACTTGGAATTTAACTCCGATATTCAAATAATTATTGTTCATCGGAGGGAAGAAAGCGAAATCCCATTGCTCGTTAATGATCATGAGACAATACCGCAAGATCCGACGCTCATCTTAATCAATAATAATTTGCCAATACATCTTGAACCATCCGAAAACGTTGAGATGAATACTGGATGGAGGCAGAGGTCTCATTTTTATATTTAATTAAATGACTAACAAACCTGAATCTCAATATACCAGAATGTATAGTATTATTGCACAATTTTATTTTACAGCTATTATCATGCAGCCAATATAAAGACAATCCACGAATTTGGCTTAATTTTTCTAAAACAAGGATGCTACTATGTCGGAAAGATTGAAATGAAGCCAATGCTATTGAGGGAACATTCGTATAGAACAGCAAGGAGAAAAGTTTCATGAAAATTTAACAAGAATACTGCACCATTTATCAACTTATCGTCTTATCGGTAAATGTATATAAATCTTTGGACTATAGGAAATCGATAATCTAAATTGCATAATATTGCACTAAAAATATTGGTATTCCCCGTTGCATATCAATATGTAGAGGGCTACAAATATTATTGAAATTAAATTAATGTCTATTTACTCATTACTGCGTATACAAATCAGAATACGAAATGCCGTAATGTGTATTGCCAGGAAAAGTAAAAGAAAATCATTATTAAACTCTGTTTTTTATTACAATTCTTCGTGTTTATATGCATGTTAAGTATACATATGTATGTCGGCATACATATACTGTATATTGTGTAAATGATTATACATAAAGCAGCATTTGGGAATGTCTAAAAACTGTTTGAAAATTTTTACTCCCTCCCGATTACATTCTGTCCTCATCGCACATTTCACTATATATTTCATGTTACTTATTCATTATCAAAGATTATCCATATCTTAATTGATACAAAAATAAAACGCTGAGATCATCAGATTAATCGCTTACTAAAACACCATCCGACGTTTAGAGACTTACTTGGGTGCATACCGAGCCTGTTCATATTTTGATTAACTTAGTTTAGATGCTTAACGTGTTGAACGGTCTAATACATACATTCATGGTTCTTTATTTATTAAGTACTCGACTCGTTTTGTACCCTGAAAGACTCTGGAACAATTGTATCATTCTGATTCCAAAAAGAAATTAATATAGTAGCCATGGCAGAAAGCTTTAATTAAAGGCTAGATGTACGATAAAGACTCATCTTTCGTAGACTGACACGATAACTATCACATAATACTATTGGGAAAGTTTTTTTAATGTTTTGTACTATGTTGAGGAATCTGTTTTCTTTTCTTTTCTGTTCTTTTTTTTCTTTTCGGAAACTCATTTTTCACTTTATCCATTTGTATTCCTCATTCTGATCTGTCATATAGTAGATTTCTCTTAGGCAATTTTTACGTCGTTTTTCGCCTTTTCTTTGTTATACTCTATATACATAGCATTATGATGAGTATCACTATTACAATTACTCTTTGTATGTGTCGTTTTATATTTGTCACTCATGACAATAAAAGCGATAAACAATAAAAGCGATAAATGATATCAAAATTATAATAGTATCGTGTGATACATTGAATAAATATTGTGTTTACATGTACGTATAGAAATCAACGCTTAAAACAATGACAATTTTTTTTTGGACACTGCATGTCTAAGTTGATGGAATTAATTAAGTACGATTATTAAAGTTTCGACACTGCATAGAAAAATATGATTCTGTTCGCTCACCAAGCGAATCGTCTGTATTTGTGTTTCGTAAGCACAAACTTCTCAGAACTCCATGCACACTTATCTGTTCAAATGTGCGCATTTTGAATTACAATTCAAGAATATACATTGGCGATGCCGAACTTTTATCTTATTTGAATTACAGTAATGCACGAAGGAAGCTCGCAGTATGAAACGTGGCAGGGATCTTCAATTGCCCATCAATCGGAAATGTTAATTATTGTAGTTTCAGCGGCCTTTGACAATGCATAGAGGCGCAAAGTGAATACCGAGCAAATATATACGACGACGCCCAGAAGAAGCTTCGTTTTCTCAGGTGCTCTCCAACTATACATAGCTCCTCGTCTCTACATCTCTCTCCTCCGTTATCTACTTTGCGATACAAAAAATATTAAATCTCTCTCTCTCTCTCTCTCTCTTTCACTCATGCACTTTTTCACTGATTTTTTTTTAATTTCAAGTGGAGTGAATATTTTACCTATTTGATGATTTTATAATTTTTCCACATTCCTTATAAAAACCGGCTAAAACGTGAAGAATTGAAGAACCAATTAATATTTGAGAATATGCATCCAACAAGGTATACATATATGCAACTTTTTCGAATAAAGTGAAAGCATTATCCACAGTCGTATTTTTCGCAAATTATCGTTCTCTATTGTTCCTGGCATACTTTTTTGTCATATGGATCGTATTGTATAACATGTGTATGTGTGTGTATGTGAATGTTTTTCTTTCATCAAACCTCTCTGTCGCATTGTAAAACTATGGCTTAAATAATTACCATTATCACACAATCAATAATGTCATCCATCACGCACATACTATTTTACTTTACTATATCTTTAATTCTTAATTCCTCATTTTGTTAAACTATTATTTTTTATTTTTGTATACAAACTTACCTACCATAATAAGTATACATATGTATACCTAGAGTTTAATCTTTTTCACATTACGTTGACAAGTACAGTGATGTTGGACTATTCCAATACAGCTCTTTTTCTTACAGTAATTCATCATTTTTGCACGAATACGCTGCAATACATATTATTTATATGGCTGCATATATATAATATAATACGCGCTTTATAGAATAGTATCTCTCAAGAATTATGCATATACTTTTGAGATCTCCGAGAAAAATTAATTGTGGCATTTACACCTACATGTATACAGAGCGAGTTGTTAAATTTTTTCCATCGCAAAATTTAATACTGCAAAAACTAAATATCCTATTATTTATTACATAGAATTTCGTGGCCAATTGCTCATTCTAAACATCATCAAATAGAATTCTTGAAGGATCTCTCCATCGCGCAACAATATATTTATTTTGCGGTCTTCTAATATTCTTTGAATTTGATATAAATGAAGGTTGGTTTTCATTTACTATTGCGCATTTTAATGCGGAAATGAGGATAAAAAATTGTCAATGGATCGCAACGAAATGTTAAGCGAACCACAATAATCAATGACACAGCACTTTGCTTCAAATTAAACTTAGCATACATATATCATTATTATAATTATGTGAGATTCACACCGATGTGTCGTGAATCAGTAAAAACGTCTTTGAATTTTTCAGACAAATAAACGAATAAGAAAGATACAAAAAAGTATATATATTTTTTTATATGGCAAAAAAAAACAATCACAAAACATCACAACCAGAAGGCTATAAATATTCTAACCGCCTGACTTTATATGAGACCATATTAATTCATAGCGAATTCATACGCTAATGTATCGACTTATCCTATTGTAAAAAAATATGTCAAGGTATATACAAACTTACTGATGTAATCAGTGCTCAACAAATATTAAAGTTATTTAAAACGATTAATTAATTTATAAAAAAAATGCAAAATTTATGGAACTGCCATTCCATCTATACATATACCCATATGATGGAAAGTATATAAAATTGCATGTGATGCATTGTTTATTTGCAACCAAAGTCGCATCACATATACAGTGTATATAAGTAATAACACGCATGTATATATAGTAGTTGCCAAAGTAGTTCTATCTCACGCTAATTAAAATATTATTTAGAAAAAATACTGTTATTAATTAACTTACCATGATCGAGCAAGAAAATTCAAATGAATGTAGCAACGTAAATTCACATTCACATGATTACCACAAACTCATGAACCTTGACGTATTTCTTTACACACAAAAGTGGGGAGAATTTTATCCTGCGATATTTAATAGCAATGTTTTCTTCTACTACAGTGGCCACAACAATTGTATATTATACGAAAGTTGTTAATTTAGCTAGTGGTGATTTGTATACTAAACTATCATAAAAATATGCTTTATCTCTTGGTGAACGATATAGATAATATGGCAAGACTGTTGCGTCAGGTAGTACGGATGTATTTTAATTGTTATTTTGTTTTAAAAATTATAAAACAAAAATTTTAATATTTGAAAATGTGCTTCATGATGTTACGTAGACCGTCAGTAATCGATTAAATAATAATGGAGAATTAATTGGAAGAAAAATTCCATGACTATGCCATGATTTAAATTTAGATATTACCAATTACAATTAGTCGGTGGCATACATTATTAAGAGATTAGTAATTGATAGAGTATCTAGATTCAATCTTGACTGAATCGTGGAATTTTGATTCCAATAATAATTTTACATTATTATTTAATTAATTTGGCTCTTCCTCATATGCACCCATAGTTGTACGATAAATAAATTAAGGCAACTCTGCTTACCTGTTGAGTGATTCTCAGAAATTTTTAACATGACTGAGGAAACTAAGTTCGTGGGCCTGATATTGACTGGACGTAGCTACAGGTGCCCCAACTGCCGCTTGATGTGCCGCAGCATTAACTGTGGCAAGATGATGATGATGATGATGGTGATGATGAGAATGATGACTGGTTGGATGTGAATGGATAACGTTATTTCCGTGGGGAACCTGAAAGTTCCCTGATGGCGGGGCTCAGGACAGAAGAGCACCCGGATGACCACCGGGCAGTACAGATGAAGCGGATACCGGTGTCGATTGTATGCTTGTTACACTGTTCTGTTGTTGACTTTGTTGACCATCTATACGACGAAGGAAAAGAAAATTGTCAATAAAACAAATAAGATTAAATAATGCGCAAGTAAAAAATAGAAAAACTTGTGTATGTATAGTTAAAATATATCTTACTGGCATTTTGACTGAGTTCCGCCTTGACTCTTCTCGCAATATGACTACGCGTGTGCTTCCTGAGATGGTCTTTGCGATAGAATCCCTTGCCACATTCAGTACAAACATGCCTCTTTTCGCCCGAATGTATAACAAAGTGTAACGTCAATTGTTCCTTTCTTTTAAAAGCTTTGAGACAGACAGTGCAAACGTAAGGTCTTTCTGGATTATGACTCTGCTTGTGACGTGTCAGGTGATCCTTCCGTTTGAGACCGGCGCCGCAAATGTCGCAGACAAATCTGCGTTCAAGAGTGTGACCAAGAAGATGTTGCTCAAGCAGTTCTCGTTCAGGATATGCCATATGACACTCTGGACAGCAATAGAGCGTAGATCCATCGAGAGCTGTTGTTAGCCGAATTTCACCAGGTTTCGGTCGCGGTTTTTTCTCCTTTGGTGTCTTCTTCTTTTTTTTCTTCTTATTACTGGGCGACATCATGATATTCGGTGTGGTTGTTGTTGCAACTGCTACTGAAGTTGTATGTGCTTGCATCTCTGATTCTTTCTTTATGCTCTCAGCTGAATATTTTAGAAAATGATGCAAGCTCAATGGCAATGTGCTTGCGGGTAAGTGACTGAGGTAGTCTGCAACGGTAGAACCAGGCGCTGCAAGGGACTGCCATGTTGCTGGCATTGAAGCAGGGGTTTGAGTGTGCGCGTGTTGTTGATGGTGCTGATGAATCGAATACTCCTGCTGACTTGCTCCGTCATTTGAAGGTACCGTTCCTGGCTCACCACCATTTCTCGACTGTTCCTCAGACTTTTTATCCTTCTTCTCTTTTTCCTGCAGAAGGTTACATACGTCCTGTGGCACATGTTCCATAATATATTATACATACGATATTCAGAGAGCTCAATAATATACAAAATATACTGTACCTGATGATAAGAACGCTGCTTTTCATGCATGCCTGGCGAATTAGCAGGTCGTTGTTGCACCGGCTGTGCTTGCGAGTATGGTACGTTTGAATAGTGTGAGTGTATATTACTATTTGGATAGGCGGTTTTATTGTTCATCATTCCTTGACTTTGACCACTCTGTGTCCCATTCACCTCGGGACGGTACTTTCCAACTACTGGCACTCCAATCGGAGGCTGATTCGGAAAATGATTGGCGTATCGAGCAGTCGCTCCGCTCGAGCCGTCTGTGGTGAATTGATGGATACTAGGGATCGTCCCAGGGAAGTGACTTCCAAACGGTGGAAAATTCATTGCAGATACTCAATTTGACACCTGAACAAAGACATTTTTTTCTGTATCATCAATATTTATTACGAGTAAACTAAATAATACATAATTCATCAAATTCATAATTAATTTTAAAAAATTAACGACGCAGCATTATTTTATCTGAAAAATAGGTAAAAATAATATCGTGGAACAAGCCAATTAACGCGATGAAAGCCTATTGTCATTTTTAAAACCCTTCCTTTTTACTCACAATAACTCTACACTGTTCATATTTCCATTTCGGGGATTGACTCATTGCTCTTTCTTTTTTTCGCATATGCGATCAAACTGATAACAAAACATGGTTCTATTATTTATCATTCAATACACGATCGTAGTTATAACTCTCTCACTTATATAGGTAGGTTGTCATTCTATTCGCTAGTCGTCACTCGCACTTTCTCTTTACTCTGCATGAACCGTTACCAACCCTCTGTCGACAGCGGCCGGTGGATAGGTACCTACCACCCCGCACATCATTAAAAATAGTATATTTTTTGACATATGTAACAGTTGAACTAATCCACCAATAATATATATA